>CAJNIZ010006758.1:48235-58934 GCA_905231905.1 Symbiodinium pilosum | reverse complement strand
GGGGGGGGGCCTATCATTGAACAGGGTCCAACATTAGGAGTTTAGACTATAGCTCAAACTACAATGGAGCCTTTGAAGTAATCAGGCTGCGTTGATCGGATGCTTATTTGGCCCCTAGCACAGGAGCTGGCACACGCATCCGCAAAGTAGTAGAAACCCCTAAACCCTAAACCCTAAACCCTCAACCCCTAAACCCTAAACCCTAAGGACAAGGACTCCTGTGAAACTAGGAGTTGTCGGATCCAGATTGGGCATCGGCTTTTTGTATTGCAGGAAAATCTGCAGATTTCCGGTCCCTGGGCGCTGGATGATCCTAAGCCCTAAATTAGGTGACAGTCAAGGAGTAAAACGAAAGCTTTACATTGTATTCATGATAAAGTCTTGCTGTTGCTGGGTGGGGGCAGACAGTACTCAAGTCCTAAGAAATCTCCTCCCCTAGCAATGAAACCCCAACCAACACTAAGAGCAAATATTCCAATTGAACAAAATCTGCTGTACTTGGACTACTTACCATAGGCGGATCAAATTTTGGGGAGCCCCACACCATATCCCTTATAAAACCCCTGTATAATCCCAGCTTCCATATTCTGAAGTAGTTGAGATATCACATGTGCATCTTCACCAACAAAGCTGGACTTCACGCGGTTCAGGATTTAGGGTTTAGGGTTAAGGGTTGGTTCAGGATGTAAGGTTATTCCAGAGCTGGGTTTAAGGTTTGGGGTTGCTATGTTTGTGCAATACCCATATCTGCAGCTCAAGGGCCCTACAAAAACTCGAAAAACAACATGACATCTCGACAACTTCAGCGCGCAATCATGTATGAGGAGATCAAGAGAGCATTTCTTTAGCCTGTGTGATTTCTATTGGGCCCCATACAAGCTCTACAAAATTCAGAGAATTCACCTTCGTACCCTTAGGCTTTGTACCCTTCGGTTTTGGTCACTGACCCCAAACCCAAGCTTACAGATTTCATGGTACGAACTTAAAGGTCTGTGATATACGAACTGTACAATATTTCCTTCTCCAGCAGGCTACATGTATGCCTGTTGACGAAGGCTTGCATAAAGCCTTAACCCTAAACCCTCAATGAATTGGGCTCTAATCCCCAAGCTACTATGAAATACATCTTAAGCTCTAAATGGCTACAATCCAAAGATTTGCTATAACATGCTAAGCCCTGAACCCCAAACCCTAAACCTTGAACCCTAAACCTTTAACCTTAAACCCTAAACCTTAAACCCTAAACCCCAAGCCCGTAAACCCTAAACCCCTAAACCCTAAATGCACCGAAAACAGCCTTGAAGCTGGCATACTTCCGGCCCTCCAGGGGGATTTGCTTGCGCAGGTTCTCCTTCCGCCATGAAGGAGATAGGGGGCTTAGGGCCTAGGGCTTGGGGTGTAGGGTTTAGGGTTATTAGGGTTTAGGATTTAGGGTTTAGGGTCTAAACTCCTAATATCCACCCTTCGGGTTTAGGGTTTAAAAGTTTAGGGTTTGGCATTTAAGGTTTAGGGTGTAGGGCTTAGGGTCTAAACTCAGAGTGTCCCCCGGAATAACCCTATACTACTCCCTTATGCAATCCCCTATATTGCCCCCCCTTCAAGGTGTTTAGACTATGGCTCATATAAGTAGATAGGAGGTCAAAGGTCTAGGGTTGAAGGGTTTTAGGGCTTAGGATTTTAAGGTTTTTGTGGGTTTCGGGTTTTCAGATTTGGGCCATTGGGGGTCTAGAGTCTAGGGGTTTATGGTTTGGGGTTTGGGGGTTTAGGGTTTAGGCCGGGTTTTGGGGTTTTACGTTTAGTGCTTTAGGCGTTTGGATTTCGGAGTTTAAGTTCTTGCGTTTAGGGTTGAGGGTCAAGACTCCTTTTGGTAGAGAATATCCCATCAGGTCCACTGCCGCCAGGTAGAACAATGCCCTGGGCCCAAACTCTACTGCCTCAACTAGTGCTCAACAGGCGATGATGGCTGTGGATCCCAGACCGGTACATACATGCTAACCCTCGGACTTCAAGACGCTTGAGTTGCAACCTCTGCGCCCGAAGACCTTGCAACACCAACCTTGGAAGCATTCTAGGCCGAAAAGCGAAACTTTACAGCTAAACTCCTCAAAACCTACATCCTAAAAGAGCTAGTACTTGAACCCTACCCCAGGTACGCCTAAACCCTAGGCCCTAGAGCCTTAACCCTCAAAGCCCTGCCCTTAACGGCGTCCGCCAGGGTCGCGAAAGCGTCGAAGTCTCCGGCAGCGCTTTGGATCTCTACTGGGTCAGCGTCTGCCTGCATGTCTCAGAGATTTGTGATTTTGTGTTGTGGAAATGAGATTTGGGTTTACTGGGTTAGGAATTAGGAACTGATATTACTGCAAAATGGGTACATTCTAAATAATCCGGGGCTCCTTAATGTAGTGACTTAATCTAAATTCCTTGGCAGCAACCCAGTTGAGGGGGCGGGGCTTGGTAATTGAGGGTTTGGAGTCTTGGGGATTCGGCATCTAAGGACCCAAGACCCAAGCCCTGAGCCCGACAAATGATGGGAGTTGTCTTCTGAGCCTGCCATAGTCTGCATTATCATCCTAAAATAACTAACGTATACTCAACCCCACCCCGAGCCCGAAATCCTCTCCTTAGTCTTATGTCTCTCAACCCTCAACCGCAAACCCTTATACTCTCCCGTACTCCTCATGTACACCTGAACAGCAAAAAGCCGTGTTTCTTCAGTGATAGTTGTCATGCCCTACACAATTCTCGATGCTTCAGTTCATGTATCACATGCGCGAAGGTCTTGAAGAAGTCCATGTGCAATATCCGTTCCTGTGCTGTCGATGCATTGTTTTAACATAGCCCCCCCCCCCCTTTTCCGCGGAGTTTCCGACACAGGGCCCCCCCGATGTATCCACAAAAAATCCACAAATCATGCTCCAGAACTAAACTTGAAACCCAAAAAGCTGACACTAAAGTTTAAAGCCCGAACCACCTGAAACCTTGAAAGCCTCAAACCCTGGAGAACCCCCGGGCCGTACACTTCTGGGCATGTTTCCAAATCGGGGCGTCCCTACATACACCCGTAAGAATCTAGCGCTTGTCCTAGCGTCTTAGGATCCTGAAGATGGTACATACTTTTGCCAAGTCCCCTGCTCTTCGCTGTCTTCCTCTGCTGGCTAGGCTACGCATATGTCTTCAGTAGTCTGCACATAACCCTGCTAGAGATTCCAGCTAAACTGAGTCATCCTCAAAATTGATGCACCCTACATATCGCCTTCCCCTGTTCTTAAACAACCACAAACTTCTTCATGTCAAATATGGCCGATCTAGTACTATGGAGAAGAAAAAGCGCCTCCCCGCATTGGAAATACATAGACCCTGTTATAGTAGGATCTATTTTCTTTTCCATTATCCCTATATATACCCCCATATAACCCTTATATATGTGCATATATATATATATACCCAAGGTATTGAAATTGAGAAACGCACAGAGACTGGGCCGCCCAGCCAGCAACCTGCCTAAGATCTCCGGATGCTTGTTCAGACCTTCGAGGTTTGGGGTTTGGGGTAAAGGGTTTTAATCTAAATCAAAGCGTCTTGGATGTTCCGGGCATAGGATTTCGGGGTTTAGGGTGTCTCTGCCTTACAGTGACTACAGAGCCCTTCTGCAACCCCGCATGGCCCCAGCACAACCCCTACACCCCCCCCACGTAATCCCTACCTTCCCTTGTAATATCATATGTATACATCTGTAACACCCCAAACCCAAAACCCTAAACCATATATACTCCCCATGTACCCCGTACTGAACCCCCGGCTACACCCCAAAAGCTAAAGAAGAACCTGGCCTAGGTTGCCGGAGGAACTTAAAAGCTCGGAGGTCGCTAGTGCCATATACCATAGCAGTTCTAGGGGGATGCAGATTATAACATGGTTATAACTTCCTCGCTATCATGGAAACACCTTAGAGTCTGAGGTTTAGGTTTCAGGGCTTCGGATCCAGGATGGTCCAGGGTTTGTGTTTAGGGTTTAGAGTAAGCTTTGGGGCTTCAAGACGTGCGTTACCCTGCACTGCACGGCGGGATTGCGGTTGAGCGTTTGGGGCTGAAGGATTCCGAGAACTTGTGGGGCTTGAAACGGTTTGTACAGGGATACTAACATGGAAGCCTAGATGCCATCCCTTTCAAGGGACTGTAATTCTTGTAGGGAAACTATGGTGGACCCTGTCACAATCAAAACGTGCTCATTAACACCTTCTCACCTCAACCGTAAAATCCAACAAAAACTCATTCTACCTCCCACAAACTCCAGTTAGAACAATCCCCATACAACCCCTATATAATCCCTGTATAACCCCTATACAACCCTAAACCCGAAACCCTGAACAATCCGTATATAAACCCTATATATGATAAGGCCAAAAAACAAGTCACAACCAGCGAGCTATGAGCCCTATGCTTACCTTTGGATACCTTTGGTTCGCTGGGAATGAAGGAAAAGAAAACGGGACTAATACAGGGTTTAGGGTTTTGGGTTTTAGGGTTTAGGGCTTAGATGAAGGAATGGAAAAGGAAATGGAAACTACCGTAATAGGTTATATAGGGACTACTACAAGGATCCATTCCTTCATTCACAGCTAACCAGAGGCAAGTATGAATGTTTACTTGCAACCCCCGAAGTTTGAGGATCCTTGTGAGAAGGCACAGTAGCGCATGAGGGCCCATGCTTTCCTGGCAAACACTATCTCTTACTTGGGAACCTTTGAACATGACACAAAGCCCCAAGACCGCATCATCCTCAGCCGAAGATACGGGCATGAAGCGCTTTCTCAACCACCTGCAGCGCCTGCCATGGGAATGGAGGGACATCCAACAGGTTCTCTGCGAGGGAAGGTTTGAGCCTATTCCAATGATAACTGTCTGAGAACTTCTACTTTTTTATGCTTTGGATCACCCAAAGAAAAGCTCTTTAGTCCTTCAGAGGAACGCCAACCATGTCCTAATAGTATGAAGCCTAGCCCTTGCTGGGGCCAATGCCAAACTGCTCAACTTCCTGCACTTGAGGGCTTGAGGTCTCGGGGCTGGGGCAAAGGGTGGGCTGGGTTTAGGATTCAGGATGCAGCGTTGACGGGTCGGCAGCCTGGCATTTCCGGTGTTAGCAAGTAATTACATCCTTTGGCTAATTCCCATCATACCATCATAGAAAGCTAAAGCTTGCAAAGACTCAGCTTGCAGATCAGTTTCTCCATGAACCGGGGGAGAGGGACTTGTACACTTAACCATAAGGCTACAAGCCTAACTCTAAACCCTACACCCTAAGCCCTAATTCCAAGGAGAACTAACTAGGTGCTCCAAACTGGAATTGTGAAATGTGCCCGAAACATACAGGGCATCCTTGAGACGTAAATGCAGATTGCATGATTAGGATCCTCACGAGGGCGAGGCGTTGAGGCTTGCATGAACTTGAACAATTTCGAGGCAGCCTAACTAGGTTGGCCCCTTACACCCATTGAAAAATATTAGTATATGGAAGTTTCCCTAAATGACTGTTCCCAAAATGGGGGAAATGTATATAGGGACCCGTATTATAATGGGAACCCAAATATAGGACCCCGTACTATAGGGAATTTAGACCAATACCCATATATGGCCCCTAATTAGAGCCATTAGGGAAAATATTAAAAATCCCAAGGGCCTACCCAGCAAAACTATAATTCGGGTTCAGTGCTTAGGGTTTAGGAAGCTCCCTGGGGACTCACACCCATAGAATTCCCTGAGAAGAATACCCTTAAACCCTAAATCAGAATCGAAAAAATGAACCCCGTCAATCCGTTTTTGAAGCCGAGACCCCAAAAACCTTATGAACTAGGTGAACCCTATACACTAAGCCCGAAACCCTAGGCGCTTCCCTATTTCCGTAGCTCCGATGTTCTTGGTGCCTTTCTTCCACAACGCATCTTACCTGGATGAAATCTTGTCTGCGATGTTGGGGCACCATTTGTCATCTTGCTTCTGTATGGGGTACAGGTACGCACATGATTTATTGATCCCAAATGCTTAGTGCCTCGTGGGCACAGGGCCATACCAACCCCAAACTAAGATGGAAGCCCCTAAATGGCTCTACCAAGGCTACTATCATCTTAAAAGGGGGCTGATGCTGATCTGAGTAGCGGGTGAGTGTTTCCGTACTTGGCTTTGAGCCCGCAAAGTATGCATTCGCATTGACTTCCAGTGATAAGTTTTGGGGCAACTTTCTAGGCAATTACTAAGAACTTACATGCTCCAACCCCTTTTCCGGGTGTTTTCCAAAGACGTTGGAAGGTAACAGAAAGCCCCCCCCAATCCTCAACCGGCCTTCAATGGTGCGCATGATCGATAAAACTAACAGATAAGCCCAAGTCAGCCGTAAGTACACCCCAAAACCATGCGCAGGAGTCCGCCAATCATGGAGCCCATGCCTGGAGTCCTTGGCCTGGAGTCCCTAAAGAGCCCAACCTTCAAGCACGAACCCACCGCCACAAAACCTGAGCCCTGAATCCTCTCAGGCTTCCACCCTTTATTCCCAGAACTGCCGTATTTCCGTACCAAACGCTAATCAAAGCATCCTATGCCCCAAGATCCAAAGCCTCAGGAAGTTTGCGCCCCCAGCCCATAACCCTGAAGGGGAGTAGGGTTTGCGGGATGCCTAGCAGCTCGACAACATGAGCTATAGTCTAAACTCCTGAAAGGGATTATATAGCAGACTATTATGGGGGCTTATTAAGGGGAATACAAGGAGTTTACACAGTGGCTAATGTCCATTGGGAATCGTACAAACCCCTCATGCATGATGTCAACCATACGCGGCACGCCACAACTTTGAAAAAATGACCTTACAAACTTATGTAACACCTGGCACGAAAAGAAATCCTGAATGACCAACGAATTCCAAGTTCTCAATCTCTTGCATTGCTCTCGGACACCCCTCCCAAAGAGGGAGCCCGAAATGATATAGACCTCTTATCCGGCAAGCTAACCATGAAAATCGTCTACCCCATACGAACCCGAAACTCTATAGTCCCCCTTAGGTAGATGGACTATGGGGCATATGGGGGTCTTATCTTAATATCTACTTCAGGGGGGCTCTAAACCCCCAATAAAGAGCTACTTAAGTCGCAGTGGCTGGAGCACCAGGCATTTCGGTAGCCGGCCAAGTTCTGTTCCTACATGGTGCTTGGTAATGTAAGCCCATGATTAGTAAACCCCCCCTTTCAAGGGCCTGAATATTAGGATCCGCATTATAATCCCTATTAAGGGAAGGGGGTTTATTAATAGTGGTCTGGGTTAGGGAATGGACAGTCTTGAGGGTTTAGGGCATACAGTGTTGGGAATGAGCCTGTATCTAGCCACCAATTAAAAATCTCTTCGTTGCCCACGGAGCACCATGGAGCTGCTTGATAACGCAGGCTGTGAATGGAACGGGGGTTTTTGTTTTTCGAGTTTGGGTTAAGGGCTGTTAAGCACAGCTTTAGGGTTGCGGGGTTTAGGGGGAAAGGGTTTGTAGGGGGTGGGAATTAGCGTTCAGTGGCTTTGGTTGCTGGTTAGGGTTGTGAGGTCTAGGGATCATGGCTTCGCAGTTTGGGGTTTAGGGTTGTGGGGCTTCGGGGTGAGGATTTTGGATGGTGGGATTTAGCACTTTGGAGCTTTTTTACATAAGCTTCGGCATGGAGAGTTCGGGCCAAGTTCTGACCCTTTGCTAATTCCATCCAGCATGAACACCTGCCTGCACTCATCTCACTACAATATGATTGAGATCTAGCTTCTTACCAGCATTATCTTCGCAGGTGCTGTTCTGGCATTGGCCACTCGCAATTTCTAGCTAGCACGGTTTCAGGTTCAGGGCGTGACAAGTACCCTCCCCCAACTAACCCGGAAGTCGAGGAGGGCCCCATAAAGACGAATATCCTTTTAAGGGGGCCTGTACGGGCTTCGTTTTTCGTCTGCAGGAGGCTGGGTAAAGGTAGCTAGGAGGACCCGCCCCTATAGCCAATACCGCCTATACCCAACCCAATGGTATGTTTGGTGGTTGGACTTCCTCAAGACTACATCTTTTGTCGAAGCCTATAACCATAATAAATCCCCAAATGTGATCTTACTCTATTGTCACATAACTGGTGAGTACTCTTCCAGCCTGTCTCGATACCGTCCTTCCACAACTACCACAGCAATTGCTCAATTTAGCCCCCCGCCATTGATGGTGACCGCAAGGGGTATCGGCTGTAACTTTTTTAGGCTCCCTATATCTCCATATCCTACCACTATGACTTGGTGGAGGCCTGAGACACTATGGTTGTTCAGCCTAGATTCTGCTCACGAACCATATTCAAAAGTGGCAATCACCACAAAAGGGTGACCGCATCTGGAACTACTCATCCAGGTGTTGTTGAGGACTGCTTCTTTGGGAGCACATCTTCGACCGTAAATACTGAGAATCAATGATCCTGCAAACCAGGATTTCCCTCCAGGTCCTTTTGGAGCCGCATCAGCCGGAAATACTCTCTACCTGGCAACGAATCATGCGGTCTAGTTACTAAAGGCGTTAGATTTGGAGTTTGAGGGTTCGGATTTAGGTAAACATGTGCTATTCTCCTGCTGGGCATGGGCTCCTTCCATTAAGACGGGGCGCGGAATGCAAAAAAAAGACAAGGCCGCAAGACATGCGCCCAACAATGCCTTCTACTTCAGATTCATGCATAATACAGAGAGACCCGAATCTGGACCGAGAACGATGGCCAGACACGCGAGTAAGAATGCATGAGACTACTACTGAAGTTACTCCTTCAGGGACGTATCATGACAAAAGCAAAGTCCATGCGTTCTTGAGATACGCGCAACCATTACTGCAGGTTTCATTAGTTCGGTCTCAGCAAACCCTTTTGCTAGACCAGCTGACCAGCTCTTCGTTCAACAACACGTCCAGCACGGGTGCTTGAAGGCCAAGAAGACTTCGCAGTAAGTAGGTAGTAAGCGAGGTTGTGAGTCCCCTAAGTGAAGTTGCCCCGCTTACAACCCCCTTAACAACCTACCCGTCAGGTCCCCTGAACCTCTGAGTTCGAGGGTTCCAGGGTTGTACTCCAAGGTTGTACCCCTGGGTTGTTAAATCCTTCTCAAGGAATTCAGGGGACTACATTGATTCACATAGCGGCGGCTATGTTGGGGCCATACTGGGAAACCTTTTAGGGATACGACCTTAGGGGTACGACCCAAGAACCCTTGATAAGTAGGCCTTGGGGCATAATTATTTGCCACAGCTGATATCAGCTGTAATCCTGAAAATCTTGTTATACAACAACTCTGGATCCACGCGGTTAAGGGTTTAGGATTTGAGGTACAACGCATGGGATGCTCATCATGGCCTTCTTCAAACATGTAGCGGCCGACCTGGATCCCTAGACACTAGCTCTAAGCCCTGAACCTATCACCTACAACCTAACACCCTGAAACCGAAACCCTTAACCTCCTAAAATCTACACCCCCAAACCAGAAACCCAAAATCAAACCAGACTGAAAACCCTCAAACCCTTAACCTAAACCCTAAACCCTAAACCCTACACCCTACATTAAACCATGCCCCGGGGACGGTCCATGGTGCCGTTGTGGTTGTAATCCACCTGGTCGAGGAGCTCCTTTACCTGTCAAAGGTTTACTGTTGGAGGACCCCCCGCCCTGTAATAGTGGTATAATAGGACTATTAGGGGACCCTAATATAATCCCTATTATCCCCTATAGTCACTATTACTGGGTGGGGGGTCCACCTAAGGTTTACTGTTGGGAGTGTCAGGTTGAAGGTTCAGGGCTTAGGGTTTACGGTTTGGGGTTTGAGGTTCAGGGCTTACTTGCTGGGTTGTTAGTCGGGAATAAGATCATATAGTATATTATATATACACTTGAAACTATAGATCTGTATCTATATCTATATTTCTGCTATATGTTATAAATACTGAATTGGTGGGGATCGTATTCTCGTATTCCTTGCTGACAACCAGTAAGCTTAAGGTCGGGGGCATAGAGTCTGAGTGTAGAACTTCGTTCGTAGGATTTGGGTAAAAGGTGGCAGCCTGCAGTATAAGGCATAGGGTTAAGGTTGGGGGTGGCGGCTAACACGTTTTCTTTACTGGGTTCTGAAGCATGATGTAACCTTACACCCTGAAACCAGGGGCATTTAACCTTTAACGGGCGGCTTCTTAACCTTTAGCCCACGGAGGGGGGGGGGGGCAGTATCCCTTAACCGGAGGCTACTAAACCCTTATCCTGCCCGCCATTCAACCCTTAAGCCGCTCCCATTGAACCCTTAACCGAGGCCCTCTCAAAGCTAAATGGCTGCACAGCAAAGCATTGCTTGCTGCCCCTTGTTTCGGGCGCACGTTCAACGCTTACATCCTGGATGCTTGGTTCGTATCCAGCCCCGAAACCTTGAAATGGGCGAATAAACTAAAACTGTTTTGGCAGCCATCCACCCCAGGAATTTTACCTTTAAGTGGCCCCAGAGAAGGGTTGAATCCATCCCAGCAAGTTAGGAGAGCGACTTGAGAACCTCCCACATAAAATGACTGTAATGGGGACTCCAAACAAGCAAGCCCAAGCAAGTAAAGGAATGTAGTAGAGGAATGAAAAGACCCTGCTAGCTATATTCCCGTAATGTTCCTACTATATTCCTGGCACCCCTAAACCCTAAACCC
>CAJNIZ010006758.1:28820-48182 GCA_905231905.1 Symbiodinium pilosum | reverse complement strand
AACCCTAAGCCCTAAACCGCATGTTTTGGGGTGTCCAGTAACGTCCCTTTCACGGATAGGGCAAGCAAGGCTTGGATCCACCTCGTCAAGGCTGTTTTCGTGGCCTATGTACCGCAAAAGCTCGTACCTGATACGCAGGCCCCCAGTGTTTAGGGCTTTAGGGTTTANNTCAGGGTGTAAGGTTTAGGGCTCAAGGGAATATATTATGTGGGGATTCTATTCCTCTATTCCCTACTAACATACAACCAAACAAGCATAATATCATAAGGAGTGGTCTCTGGTGGGCACTCGTGGTTCTCGGTTGTAGCTCAAGTGAAACACGTGGAGGGATTGAAGGCGACCCCGAGAGAAACTCATCTGACTCCAATTGTCCGAACGAGGCTGTCGGGTCTAAGAACCTCCCAGACGGAATCATAGGCTTTGGTCTTAGGTCTTTCAGGGTTTACTGTTTAGGGTTTTAAGGTTTAGGGATTTAGGGTTTAAGGTGAGCAAGGAACGGTGGAACTAGAACGGCGCAGTTGTCTATCTCGACCATGCAAGTGTGTATGGCAGAAATCTTGCACCATCTTTTCATAGGCCTTATACCCTAGAATTGCAGTATCATGGGCCTCCGATGTGCGCCCTAATAACTAAACCCCCTATTTCCTTGAAATTCAATCTTCCTGGTATTGTATATTGCGACCCTCCATCCTAAACCCTAAGCCCTGGAGCCTAAAGATTAATCCCTACATCCTAAACCCTAAATCCTAGACCCTAAATCCCAAATCGAAAACCTTAAACCCTAAATCCTAAACGCTGAATCCAAAACCCTCGACCCCGCTCACATCTGCAGGTTTGGCATCTCGCCGTCTTCGTCGCAGAAAGCATCGAAGTGAGCCGACAGCTCCTGTGCCCAGACCCCTGGGAGAATCTAGAAACTCGAACCCCCTTAAGGGTTTAGGGTTTAGGGTGTAGGGATGTAGCGTTCAGCAGATTTGGGGAATTGAGGGTTTAAAGTTTAAGGTTCTGGGGTTAGGGTTTAGGACTCACGGCCTAGGGTTGAGGGTTTTGTGGGACATTTTCTCCTCAGGCTGAGTCAGGCCAAGGAAATGCTCACTGAGCACGGTCCACAAGCCAGCTGCGGAGGGTGTAGGGTTTACTGTCTCGAGATCTTGCAAGGAGTGGGGCCTGTAGAGGTATATGAGAGACGGTAGGTCGGAGAACCCTGAACTCTAAACCCTAAACTCTATAACCTCCACCCTAGACCAAGAGACCCTACAAAACCCTACAAAACCACCGTGAACCAAGAAACCCTACAAACCCTACATAAGCCCATGCTCCTAACCTTAGAAACGGAACCCTGACCCCTAAACCCTACGTAAACCCCTAAACCCTTAAGCCCTTAAACCCGCAAACCCTAAACCCTTAACTCTTAAACCCTAAACCCTTAAACCCTTAAGCACTAAACCCCTAAACCCGTAAATCCCTAAACCCTAAAACCCCACGCCCCTAAACCCTGAACCCCAAAACGCCCAAGACCCTAGACCCTAAGCCCCTGAACCCGTAAATCCCTAAACCCTAAACCCCACACCCCTAAACCCTAAATCCCTAGACCCCAAGCCCAAGACCCCTAGACCCAAAACCCGTAAACCCCTAAACCCCTAACCTCTAAACCCCTAAACCCCTAAACCCGTAAACCCCCAAACCCCTAAACCCTTCAACCAAAACCCAATATATATCCGATTTTAATATAGCGGTTTCCATTTAATTTCCCACTTTTTTTGCCATTTGATTCTCCTTTATTGGGGTAATATCCTCTATATAACCCTAAACCCAAAACCTAGACAGCACCCTAAACCCTAAACCCAAAACCCTGATCTTTAAGTCTTCATCCTGTAGCTCTTCGCGCGCAAAGCCATGCCTGGTAGGACGGCTTGCTTGGGGCTTGGGCTTTCTGGTTGTTGGGTTTTGGGGGTTTAGGGTTTAGGGGTCAAGGGGTTTAGGAGCTTGGGCTTTAGGGATTTAGAGTCTGGGGTCTCGGTTTGTTGGGTTTAGGGTTTGGAGTTGTTAAGGGTTTGGGTTTGGGGCTTAGGGTTTGGGGCTTTGGGCTTTTGAGGGTTGGCCTGAAGTGCTTTGGGATTCATGGGTTTGGGGTTGGTTGGGGGATGTAGGGTTTGGGGGTGTGGGGTATAGGATTTGGGTGTAAGGCGTAGGGTTGGGGTCGCTTCGAGTAGTTTCACCAAGCGCTAAACCTCTGAACCCTACTATTGAGAAGCATTCCTTGTGGTCATTGGACCACGTAAGATTACGCTCTTTTTATGAGGTACCATACTCAAAAGGAGGAGATCATCTTACTCTCTATTCGGGGGTTACAGTACGAAATGCCACTCTACTGGCGCTCACTAGCCCTGTTCAAGTTGGCAGGGGCCTGCGGGGCTAGACTGTACTTCTTTGAAAGGGAGGTCCTGCGCGGGCTAGGTATTTCAAAGCACTGGCATTGTCTTTAATCGTACTGTAGGGTTGGGTAGCAAGCCGTCGGAGGCTTCTGCTACCGTTTGAAGGGCACATGTCAATATACAGCTGAAGCCCTGCACCACGGTTTAGGGTTTAGGGTTTAGGGTTACACACAAAAACCGTCATCATCATCCCCAACCCATACCGTAGATCCTGGCCTGAACCCTCAACAAGAACAAGCCGGAAGTTCAAGTCCTCGTAAAGAGGCATATCTTCAATGCAACATCTATGGAAAGCGAGTCTCCTACAAGTGCCTGAATAATCTCAATTCGAAAAAAGGTCTTGAAGCATACTAGACTGTAGCATTTTGGTTTGTACACTCGGTTGGGCATGTTGCTGAAGAAGAGCTTGAGAGAACATCTGCTTGGGTTTAGGGCTTTGGGCCTAGGGCTCAGGGCTGAAGGGCATAGGGTTTTTAGGGTTTAGGGCAAACCTAGATCACCTCTTTGTCCAGCCCCTCATCTAGAAACCTAACTTGTGCCCCCGGTTTAGGGTCTAGGGCTTAAGGTGTAGGGTTTAGGGTTTAGGTAGGGAATGGAGGAATGGATGCCTCGAGTTGCCCCCGTATGGTTCCCAATGACATAGCCTAGCGCTTACGATCTTTCACACTGCCTCATCCATAAACTTTGAATCCAAAATAATGGTCTTCATTGTCCAACACTCCATTACCAATATAACCAGGAAGCTAAACTTAAAACCCTAAATCCGAAATACGGCCTATGCACACATGTCCCATTCCATTTCCAAGCCTTCATCTGGCTTCACATGTGGTAGTCTCCCGAAATAGCAGGACCCAAATATAGAACCCAAAATACTATAACCCTGATCACAGGGACCCCCCTGATTTTGGGACACCCTCAAATCCTTACTAACACCAGCCAGTAAATCATCCAGGGCACTGCTGACGCGCTTCCATCGCCAATGAATGGACGAGGTCGAAGTGCAGTCGTTCCTTCGGGTTTTAGGGTTTAGGGTTTCGGGTTTAGGCGGGTCAGTCTAGCCAAGAATTCATGGGAGTTAGAAATTACAATTGTAGAGATCATTGGGGGAACTGGGGCTGCATAGGGCTCCTAGGAAGAAACAGGGTAGAGCCAAGGCTAGTTGTTTGTACGGGGGTTTGAGCATGGTGGGAAATTGGGTGTGGCTCGGTTTTGGTTTTAATGTGCACGGGTTAAGGTGTAAGGTTTACGTTCCAAAGTCTTGGGGTTAAGGGTTTAGGGTTGCTAAACCCTGGTTTAGAGTTCAGGTTTTGGGTTGCAAGTTGTGTAACAGCAGGGTAACTCTCCGATCGGGGCTCTACAATCTAATGGCCTGAGGACCTAGACCGGGATCCATGCCCAAGCAGTCTAAAACATCCTTCTTTTTGGGTCCTGAATGCTTCGAGTAGGGATTTCAAACAGTTTAAGGTCTTCTGGTATTGTATTCTGCTACGGAAGAATGACTCAGGATTCCTTTGCCGAATCACCCCCAAGCCTAAAGCCCTACTCCGCTTTTCGATCCTTGTCTTTTAAAGCCCTTTTCTTGGAGTTGCCCTTTTCCCTTCGCGTAGCTTTTCCATCCCTGCACAATTCCTGAATCCATTGCCATGCCGTGAGCTGAATCACACTGCATGGACATTTGCAAACGCAGCGTAACCGTAATTTGGGGGGTTTAGGGCTTGGAGGCTTCAGGGCTTAGGGTCACATAATCCCCTAAGACCCTAACCAAAGAACCCGTACCTTCTCCTTGTACCCAACTACAACGCTACAAGCATCGGAGGCTTCATGTTATCCCTAACCCCGCCCCTACTCCCCCGGGATGAAATCCTAAAGCATAGTACCTTTTGCATCCCGCAACCCCACATCTCCCCCCATATATGTGTGTATGTCTGTGTATCTATGTACACATTATACACATGTATTTTTGTATAAGCATATACGTGTGTTTATGTCTTCGTACATAACCCCTGTAACGAAATCTCTGTCCCCGCGCGGCGGGCCTCTTGCTCGGCACCCAACAGCTCCAGCAGCTCGTTCAGCTCCTCATGGGCTTGTGAGCTTACAACTTTTCACTTTTGAACCATCATATCTATCATATTTACTATTATTACTGTTTAACTATCATAATTAACTATCATTAGTTAATACTGTTATTACTATTATTACTATGACTGCTATGAGAATTGTGTCTACCTCTCATCCCAAAGGCACCGAATATAAGCCCCCGAACCTTGTTACTAAGTAGTCTCACAAAGTCAAGAAAGCCTCCAAGTACTAGGGTACTATGAATCCTTTTTTGGGGGGTTTAGGAACACTTCCACCCACCCACTTCAACACCCGAAAATCATCCATGACCCACTAAACCCTAAACCCTGTGCCTCACAACCCCAAGTCCTAGGCATTTCTCAAAATCAAGGTCTCCTTATGCTCGCATCTCGATACGTTCAAGAACCCCTGGAATGCCTGTTATTACTACTATCGTTATTCTTACTATAACTACTATCCTTACTATTCTTGTTATCATGACTAAATTATTACGTTTACTGCTACTATTACGATACTATTACTACTATCGTTACGAACTCTCTGCTGGCAAGGATCCGACTTTAGGAGCGTGAAACCAAGCTGTCGTAGCACTTCCGTGGCCTGACAGCCATGGTGGCCAGGTCCTATGCTAGCCCCACCCTACATCCACTAGCCTCAAACAAGGCTGGAACCAACAACAAAGCAACGCTCCATGAGGACTTCTTTGGGCGAGGGTGGGGGGGGGTTCGGGTGCGGGGTGGTGAGGCTCATGACGGGAATCATTTCTTGTAGGCCCAATATCTGCAATGACAGGGACAAAGGCAATAGAGTCACAAAACAACCTTGGAGAAGAAAATCTTCAATCATCCGTTACACGTTGTTACTATGCCACTGTTGTACATCGGTCCTTGCTGAGGCATGGAGGAATGGAATGGAATGGATAACTATGCATTTGCTTTGCAATTCCTTTACTACGATTCCCTCCCTGATACTGAGCTAGAAAGCCATAATTTTCGACGATCTTCTCTTAATTAACTGCACAATTGGCCACGTGGAAGGACTTTCCCATACAAGGAGGACCCTGATCCTGGTTTAACAGGCGCTCCCTGATCTTTAAATTCCACAATTTGTTTTCAGCCATGAAGCCATCACCGCCTCTACTAAACTCCATACCCAATTATATGAGGGCTTCCATTTTATGGGTGCCCCCATGTAAACTCCAATATCCTGATTGTAGGAGCTCAAGAAGAGGGCCCAGTTATAAACACAGGAAAACTCCATGACAGGGGCTCCGCTCAACCATAACCTGGACCCTTGAACCGCTACAGCCTTCAATCCCAGCATTCTTCAACCCATAAAACGGGCAAAGCCCCAAGACCCCACAGCATGTTTAGGGACTTAGGGTTTCAGGGCGTTGCAACTGCTATGCGTTTTGAGTTTGAAGGGTTGGAGGGGCGGGGAGGCTCAAAAAAATGCTGTCATCCTTCCTGTAAAGAGCACAGCCGTGATCCATATACCTAAACATGCTTCAATGCACGCAAATATCTGTGCATATATATATATATAGCCCCAACTAGAGCCATGACCGTAGCCAAAGACAAACCTGGCCAACAAAAGTCTCAAGGCTTAGGGCTTCGGACTTAGGAAGCCCTCTGGGCCCAGCCTCCACTAAGGAGATTTCACTATCTTTGTCCAGATCGACCTGTCTCGCTGGAATAGGATTCAGGGTTGAGGGCCACCTGGTTGTACGGATTTAGTTTTTTGGGGGGGATTCAGGGTTTAGGGCTTAAGGGTTGGAGTTCCCGTGTCTGGATCGACCTGTTCCACAAGCGTGCCCCGAAGAATCATCATGAACCTTGTTACACTTGCTGTTACGCAAGTACCCAACTACTTGGCAGTTGGACATCTTGAAAAAGACTACCGAGGGTATGATGGGGTGTTTAGGGGATCCGTACGGAAACCGATAAGCAATGCTGCGGGAGCTTTATGATTTGCCGTGGTCAAGGACTTAATCCAGAGTAAGGCTTGAAGAGGAGGGATGGGTATAGGGCTGTTAAGACTTGCAGGGATTCAGTTGTTCAGCCACCTGATTTTGATAATCTAGGGCTTGCGGCTCATGGAGTTCAGGGTTCCTGCAAGCCCTACTAACTTTTGCCTGGTTGTAGGAATGACAACACAAGACACCAACAGAACCACAACAAGCGGAAACCGATCATCAGAACTTGTCCAGTAAGCCCACATCCTACACCCTAAAGCCTGAAAAGCCTGAAGCCCACCAACCTGAAACCCTAAAACCCTGAACCCCCTTAAAAAGAACGCTACAGCCGAGAAAGAAACGCACCTTGTCGAAGCTATCGGCAAAGAGCTTCATCCTAGGCAGCAGATCAGATCAGGTTTTGAAAGCCTGAGGCTGTTCAGAATAGGATGCTTGTCGGGGGTTGCAGGGATGCATATGTGCATAAATATATATATATATCGAAATATATATATATATATACATACACGTACAATGAGTACATATGGCTAAAGAGGCCGGTGAAGCCTCAAAACGAAGAGATGGAGCTGTTGGCAGCATATCCTGCCACTCATGCACTGTGAGCATCAGGACATACGGTGCCTTGGCCTTTGCCATGTGGCATCAATATCGCATCTACCGAACTTGCCGCTTGCACGCACGTGCTGACTGCAGCTCTTGTTTGGCAGCTTCATGATATACTATAATAAGATGTATAATAAATACTCCATAATATAATATAACTTATAGTATAATAAATAATCCATATTATACTATAAGTTACTATAAAATACCAAAATAGACTATAACAAACTAGAATTTGCAATCCTGCGACTAGCCATGGTGCTCAGCATGGCAGGGTTCAGGGCTTACGGTTCGAGGGGTTCATCAACAGGGCTGTGAAGCACCGCGGGGTTAGGTAGAGTTTAGAGTTTAGGGATTAGGTATGTAGAGAATTTAAAGTGAACATGAGGGTCCCGATTGGGAATCCTGTAGAGAAAGTTTGGAAAATCTGCCAGACGGGCCCGTTCTTCCTGGAAGTTCAATACAGGAGATTCACAGGAGCTGTGCGATTCTCTCCCCCCCCCCCGGCACCCTTAGTCGTTAAATACTCCCCCCGCAGTAGCCCAAATAGAGTGGAGAACATACTTAACATCAGGGGGTGGGAAACCTTGGTCTTTGGGAACCAATACCCACATAACCACGAACCCCCTAAACCCCTAAACCCTAACCCCAAGCCTTTACCCCTCCCCTAAGCTGCAGGACTGCACTACGCAGACCAGGAGATTCAGTGCATTGCCACAAATAGTGTCAAGTGTGGAGGGGCTAGTGGCGCGCTGAACATCCCAAAAAAGAGAGGGATAATTATGGCTATCTCTCAAAAATGAAGCGCAGAAAAACGAGCAGGACCTCTCTATTGAATATTGCTTGCTGCATTGCAAGGACCGCCTCACGAGTCATGATATCTTCGCATACCCCCCAAACGTGAAGCTGAGGCAAAAGCACAATCTGACGAAGTCGTCGTGCAATTACCTTGTCCCAGCAAGGCTGCCAAGACATCTAGGGGTAGGGCTAGGGAGAAGAGCACTTCTGTGTGAAAGGCGATGCGGCTACTCCCTCTAGAAATGTAGCCTTAGCGTCAGGTCTCCAACCTCGTCGACAAAATCTCATCCCGAAAGCCTCTCATTTGAATCTTCCAATGGATCCTACCCCTAAACACAAAACACCCAAACCAGAACATGCAAACATGGCCTTCCTGCACCCAGCCTACCTCACACTACACCATGGCACAATTCACTTCAACTGGAGCTGTGGGACCTGCCCACCCACCCACTGGTTTAGGGTTTAGGGTTTAAGGCTTAAGGTTTGGCACTATGTACTTTGCAACACAAGCCCCGCAAACCAGGACCCTGTGACCGTCACAGGAGGCCATGACATCGTGTCACCGAAAACTCTTCATTATAGGGGGGTTTCCCAAAATTAGGGGGCACCGCGCCTCTGAGGGTTCCCTATCATAAGATGATAGTCTATGGGGGTCTTCATTGAGGTCCCCCTATCTTGGGAAACTACCTATGCAAACGCCTCTCCCGCAATGCCATTTTGGCATCCTTCCTTTTACATGAACACTCGTTTTAGGATTTCGGTTGGGTACTGCCCCTCACTAACAGTTGGATAATAAGTATAATATGGGTATATATAGCCCTTAAAAGTACCCCTAATGTAGACTGTTATTGGGGGGGGCAGTACCCGAGATTTAGGGTTTCAGGATTGTAGGAGGATTGTAGGCTGCAAGTCTTGGTTCGTAACGGCTGAAGCTGGGTTCTTCTAGTAGGAGGAAGATCATGGACTAAGAACACCAATCGTTCAGCCTAGTACTTCGGATGACGTACCACGGGTACCTAAATATCCCATTTCAGCTTGTTAAGGTGCATCGGATCTGTTTATAAACTCTGCGCAGCTGTTCTGGCGTGGAACAGCATGACTGGCAACTTAACCCTAAAACCATCCATACCATGAGGTCGGAGTTTCTGCAAATGGGGGAGCCCTTGGGGACGGTCTTAGAAGCTCATGATATATGGTAGTTCCCGAAAATAGGGGGACCCCAATATAGACCCCAAAATACTATAGTAGGGACTTCCAAAGGGTACCCCTAATTTTTGGGAAATCCCCATATCACAGTCTCAATAAGACTTTGAGGCCACAGGTACGTAAACTTAAGGGTTGCATCTGAAGGGTATAATATTAATAATAGCACTAATAGTGGTAATATTTGTAATAGTAGTAATAGTGGTCTCCTTCAAGAGGTGGACTCCCTGTTTTTCTCGGCAATAATTTGAAGCATTTTTGTTTTAACTACTCGGCGCTTTTCTTCCTAAACCCTAAAGCCTACACCCTATGAACACCTTGGACCCTTGACTTTAGACCCCAAGCCGAAATTGCTGCTAACTGAAAGCTAGCCCGGCGGCAAGGAATTCGAAGAAGCACAGCGGCCCCTTCTGCTCTAAGGCAAACTCCTCGGCTTCATTCGCATTTCATGCGTTTCAGGTTGGGCACTGCCCCCACCCAGTAACAGTGTGTATTAGGGATCCTATTAAGGGCTATATATAACCATATTAGAATTATTATCCAACTGTTACTGAGGGGGGGCAGTACCCAAGTTTCAGGCATAGCGTTCGACTTGGGATTTGGGGTTCCGTGTTTAGGGCTCATGGTTGAGGACCCACGCAAGACCAATATGGAAATCGAAGCTGTACAGGAATTATGGTAAACCCACCCAAGGCATTGCAAGTTGGGCAGATTGCACAAGCCCAGGCAAGGACAACATGAGGTCCTACGGGTAGAATGCGCGAAAGTGTTCGGTTTTATGGGCGTCCCTATACTAAGGTTTTCCATGTTGCGGGGTATATCAAGGGAGTCCGTTTGTGGGGAAACCCCACACAGCGCTGAATTCTATGAGCGCCCCAGCGGACACCCAATGAAAATACCCACATAGACATCCCTCGAGCTGCAAGAGATCAGCTATCAGAGTCGGCGAAGGGGGGCTGTAGGTTTTTCTGGGGCCTGTATTTACAAGAATGGGATGTCAGAGTGAACGACATAAAAAAAATGTACGGGGATGATACAGTACAGATGGAGAAGCTGGCCTAGCTCCTGATGTACAAAAGCTTCTACACGACGCATATCCAAGCCGCCGACAACTCCTCGCTGGCCTTTCCCAATGTGCAAACACAACTCACTATCACCTGACCAGGGCACCCCTGCATGAACCGCCATGCAACGCTATCATGATCTCCAACGATCCATCTAGGTAAACATGCTTTTGCGGAAAGCTACTTAAACCCCATACTCACCTTTAACCCCAAGCCCCGAACCAGCGATTGGTTCTTCTTTCTTGTCTACCGAAAATCTACATCAAAAAACTGATAGCCCGGACAGGCACATGAAACGCAATGAACCTCTGCCCTTCTGAAAATGAATCTTCCACTGTACGATAACACTGTTCTGCTTGCATTTTACAAATCAGGTGCAGGTGGTTGCATGTTAAAGGGAGAGGAAGAGCACGTCCAAGCAGAAAAGAACGAGGGGGCATGTTTTTTTTTGAGGAACATCCACTTGTGTGCGGAAAGGAAGGTGAAAGGTGGTCTGGCAAACATTGAAAGGAAGCCACCACTTAGGCTTTCAAGCAGAGCACGACCTCCCTAACCTGCCAAGTGAGAACTTTCAATAAACATACAATCTATTTGGTTATATTGGGATAATGGAAAAGAAAAGGGAAACTACTATAATACATATTGGAGGTTATATTGGGAGAATGGACAAGAAAATGGAAACTACTGTATCTGTTTTGAGTTTCTGCGTGGGTCATTGTCAATTGTAGGGGAGCTTAGAGGGAATCGGGGGTGAGTTTGATACTGAAGTGGACAACTGTAAGGGGCTCAGCACACATACTACATGGCTTTGTTCACCCAAAGCTGCGGTGATCTCACCGATAATAGTTCCGAGATGATCGGCGCCTTGGCAAGGGTGTACTGTGCGGGCCGAGGTCGCAAGTTTCTTAGTATGAATACAAGACAGGACCTCAAATGAGAATCGGGATCCAATTTTTGGATGAAATAAGTTTATAGTCCCCTTAGGTAGATAGAATATGGGGTATATGGGGTCTTATTATAACATACCCAAAGCCATATTCTATCTACTTAAGGGGGACTATAAGTTGAAAGGTTCCCCAAGCATTCAAGCCCCTATCACCCCTACAGGGCTCTCTTTTGGCGAGCGGGCCTTGTGATGGGAGGAGGGCTCTACTACATAGGCACACCTCTTTTTAGGTTTAATGTTTAGAGGTTTAGGGTTTAGGAGATTAGGGCTTGAGGTTTAAGGGTTTAGGTTTAGGGCTTTAGGGTTCGGGTTTAGTGCTTATTACAAAACACTCATGTTATCTATAATAGGAATTGCATATTGCGGAAATGCATGTATTTATAGTAGGAAATTCTGTGGGACTAAAACAGTAATTATATGGGACGACAATAGCAAGTCTAGGGACTATAGTTACAACCCTATTAAACTATACGAGATTACCTGGTTATAGCTATAACTATGGCTTTTTCCCTACCTTGTGAACCCGTACATATTCCCAGATTCCATTTCATGGTCCATCTTTTTTTCGTTTGATGCTCCATATCTGGTTGTAACTCTGCGTTTCCCTCCGGTGGCTCGGACTCATCAGGATCGGAAATCGCTTCGTCACGCAAGTACGGCTCAGAACGCCCTTCAAATTGGATGCTGCCCTGGAGTTTTCCAAAATGATGGACCCCTCTTGGTGGATCTGCATAATCAACCCTGTGCTTAGGAAACCCTCCAGTTGACCAGCACGGCCTCGTTCAAAACAACATGATACGTATACGAAAGGTTTTCCAACGGCGTCCCTTTCGGGGAGTCCTATAGAAACGACTATAGTATGTTAGGCACACAGTCGGCCCCGCCTGTTTTTGGAAACAACCGAAAATACAGGTTTCTAGGTTCAACGTACCGCTCGATAAGAAAAACAAGTGGTGGCCTATGCTACTTTTGTTGACGGAGGAAACCTGTAAGAATGCGGATGCTCAGGGCAGTGCTTCTTGCATCTACAATCTGGGGGCTAGATCATGAGTTCGTCTTGCAGGCCCCGCATGCCTCAAGACCAACACCTGGCCTTCAACGCTGACCCCCCAAACCCTTCAACCCTGACAACCCCCAAAAATCCTCGAACCATAAACTCTCAATCCCTCAACCCTATAGGCCCTATACCGTGCCCACTACGCTGTAGTCATTAAGATGCGAACTCCCAAAACAGGGACCCGGTTTTTCGGAAACTCTCAAACCCCTCAAATCTCGAGCAACATAAATCCAAGAACCCCTCAACCCGACACCCTAAATCCCTCTTACAAACCCCAAGCCCTATACCCTCCACCCTACATCCCCACATCCCTCAATCCAACCTAAACCCCGAACCCTAAATCTGAACCCTAAATCCTAAACCCTAAACCCTAAATCCTAAACCCTAAACCCTAAATCCCAAGGCCCTAAACCCTGGGGCCCCAGGCAATAGACTGTCTCCAGGGCCAGCAAGGCCTCGGAGAGATGTTGGCCAGGCAAGTACCTGGCCAGGAGAGGGCTGAACGTTATTTGGATCTAAGGTTTAAGGTTAAGGGGCTTAGGATTTAGGATGTAGGGTTTAGGGTTTTAGGTGTTTCGGATTTGAAGGTTTTAGGATTTAGGGTGTAGGGTTTGGGGTCTGGGGTTTGGGGTTCAGGGGGGAGGTTGTGACTGTTCCCAGTATCATTCTTGTTCAGCGTCATCACTACGAGTAATATTGTTATGACTGTGATTAGAATTAGGTGTTAGATTGTTTGGAGTTTAGGCTTTAAGGCTTCGGGAAACTAGTATCTCATTGTTCTAGCGGAATGCTCAATGTTTGCAGGGGTGGCGGTGCTTTGTTAGGATGTAGGGTTAAGGGTTTTGCGCTTGGGGTTGTGTCTATGTTGCAGGGACTAAAGCAATTAGGGTCCAGGGAAGGGTGTAGGGTTGTAGAGATTCAGACGACCAGACATTGAAAGTCATAGATTTTGCGATGAAGAAAACCACGATCCTGGTTGGCGGGAATCACAGATTAAATATTCTAAAAGAACCGAGAACTTGCAAGGAAAGCGTCTGGGACTCTCAGGGATGCGGTGCTAGACGTAATGTTTCGGATTCGCGGCTGTGGGTTGAAGACTTTGAGCTCCTTCCGGGGGGGGGCCTACCAAATATCTGAATTGCGTGATGAATCCTTCTTCGGCTCAACTATATAATAGAAGTGAGACATTATGTTCCTTTAGGATTCAAGCTCCAGGGGCGGGGGCTCAGGGTCCAGGATGTAGGAGGCAGGGCCTAGGACTTGCAGCCTTGGACTCTGAGCTCAACAATGATTATATGGAGTGTAGGGTTTAGGGTTTAGGGTTTAGGGTTTAGGGTTTAGGGTTTAGGTCAGGTTTCATGGTCTGATTCCTGATGTCCCAAGAGCACCTCTACATGTCCAAACAAGGCCGTACTTCCAGGTGCAGACTATTTGGGTCGAGGGCGTGAGCTCAACAATATTTTGGATGCGGTAATAGAGGTTGAGGTTGTCTGGAGTAGGATAGAGGGATGTCTGGAGCAGGATAGAGGGCTCTAGCTTCCATGAGATTCAAGCAAATCTGTTGGCTTTACTTTTGGTGCTTAATTCTTGTAATTGATAACCATCACTGTCTGTAGATCCCCTTATAAATAACTGATATCTTCTCTTCCGAAAAATTTAAAGGCCCTCGGCCCCCTTAGGCCTCGCATGGTCTGAGGTTTCACTCTTGCCGAATCTCCGGACCGCGTGGCCTCCTTCCTGAACTTTAGTACCTCGAACCCATAGGGTTATAGTAGGGGTACTTTGGGGTTATGTAAGGATAATGGAAAAGAGAATGGAAACTACTATCATGGGTTTAGGGCTCAGGGTTTCTATAATCTAGGCAGTCGTCTGATTCCCTTGGCGAAGTACTTTGCCGGCCAAATGCGTCTGGAACAGCTAGTGCTGCATCTTCTGCATATAAAATATTCAATAATCTGTGAATACTCGCAAGGAAGCAAGTTTCCTTCAGGCCTTACAAATACCACTGAATCAAATGCCTTCATTTTGCTTACCAACCCCTTATACTATCCTTGTGAAACCTTGCACCCAAGTAGTCAACCGCTGCTGTCCCCAGGAAATTCGGTGAGCAAAAAAAAACCCTAAGGCCCTCAACCGGAAAGCTATCCTGAAAACAAACAATACGCAAACCGAACCATCAGGCCCTGAACCCCAAAGGCTTTGACACTTAAAACCCAAGACCCGAAACGCCTCCCGCCTGCCCTCCCGCATCCGCGCCGTTGGCGTAGAAGCCCCCCCTGTGGTGGACATGCGGTCGAACTCCTCGTTGGCCTTGTCAATCTCCTCCCGCTGAAAGAAAG
This sequence comes from Symbiodinium pilosum, assembly GCA_905231905.1. Taxonomy (NCBI): domain Eukaryota; class Dinophyceae; order Suessiales; family Symbiodiniaceae; genus Symbiodinium; species Symbiodinium pilosum. The sequence goes on along the minus strand of CAJNIZ010006758.1, from coordinate 33,680 downwards.
GCTTAGAAAGATATGCATTTCAAGGGTTGAAGGTCTAGGGTTTGAAGGTTAAAGGGGGATTTGGGGCCTAGGGTTTAGGGATAGCAAACAACCTCTCCACCCCAGCCCCCAACCACAGGCAAGGCCCATGCACCCAGGAAACCCGAAGCTTTCAAGCTCAAACCCGCAGCCCTGCAAGCAAAGGGAGTCTGACATCAATCCTGACTTGAATTGTGCGGGGTTGATGTTAAGGAATTTAGTCTAAATTACCATATTGCGGGTATGTAGTAAATAGAATAGAAGGCATTCCTGGTTCTAGCACCTCAATTTAAAGTTCCTTAACAGCAACCCAGTAAGTTCAAGCAATCTGAAGAAACCTTCAGAGTCGACATTGGCGTATGCTTTGGGTATTCATGAGTTTCAGAAAGGCGCAAGAATGTTTGCCCCTGACCTTCCACCATATGGGATAAAGGGCAAAGAAGATGTGCGTCTACTACAGCACTCAGCTTAAGGTTTAGGGTTTGGCGAATATCTTAAACAATGTTGGGCCAGCTGGCTGATCCACTCAAAAAATATCTTGCCCTGTGAAGCAGGTGACACGAGGATAGTAAACCCCCGTTTGTGGAGCTGGAACGCCTAAACTTTACATCGTTCAGTTGACTAAAGCCTAATCCCTGAACCTTACACTAATCCCTTAACCGCAAACCCTGCCACTTTCTAGCATTTCCTGGCCCCCTTTGACTCCTTCAAGCACATGTGCATCCAGCCTACAGCATATCCCAAAGCCCTCTGAACCCGAGCTGCCACAAAACTCACAAAGAATCCCAAATGGCCTCCAAAGACTCCTGTCCTTAAGATATACGGGGTTTAGGGTTTTGCGTTTAGGTTTTAGGGGTGTAGGATTTAGGGCCGTATGAGGTTCAATGTTGATTTGAGGGCGGGTCAGCACCATATACCCAAATGCCGAAACTCCGGGTATCCCTCTTCATAACCTGAATAATACCCATATTATCCCCTATATACCCCCCCTACATAACCCCCTTTAAAGCGTTTAGACTATGGCTCTTGAAGCTCACACCCTGCCTCCAGGGTGAAACCTTCACAGGCACGATGAGCAGCGAGCAAGCGCCATAGCTCCTGACTGTCTCTCTGATCCCGGAGGTTCGGGCTTCGGGGCTTAGGGTTGAAGGCTTAGAGCGTGGTTGATTTGGGGTTTATACCGCAAGCTGCTTCAGGGAAATGTTGGTTTAGATGGAGAGCTTGAATGAGATGGCTTTGGTCTTAGGTCAACGCAAAACCTACAGCCTGACTGCTCCTGGCCCCAACTGCTGTCAACGACGCCGCCTGATGAAAATGAATGCGTCACGAGACGGGCAGCGGTATCAGCAGTTCGACAATCTTAACAGTCATCCCGCGCACGATCCTATTAGGGAGAAAGTATGCACCAAGCGCCGTCCTCTGCCGTGTCACATCGCCGGTTCGCAAGGCCGCCCATGCTCAGGAGCTCCACGACAAGCTCCTACCAGGAGCCAGGATCATCAAAAGATAAAAACTCTTGAGATTGCTGGGTTCAAGGGAGAATAATGAGGATTCATCCACTCAAAATATCCTTATCATCTTATGGAGGCGCATGCCTACCCTCTCCACTAGTCTCAGAACATGGTCAAGCCAAAAGAACTTAAGAAGAAGAAAAGTTTCGAGAGGCCGTGAATTTCCAGAATTGTGCTGAGAGGAATATCAGTTCCAAACAAAACCTGCATGGCGAGGGCCGAAATGCCAGCTCTGAACCAAACGGAGCTGGTTTTAATTGCATTCAAGCTTCTGTCTTATCAATGTCCTCTGTTACTACTCTTACCTCACAAATTGAAAACTAGTCCAAGTAAAAAAACTGTTTTCAGTCCGGGCGCTTGTTGTTCTTTGGGGGGTCATTGCAGAATCCAGGGGCCTGAATCAATAGACCTCGCTTGGGGGCATGTATTATACCATAGGTGGACCCCCCACCCAGTAATAGTGGCTATAAGGGATAATACGCATAAAATTAGGGTCCTCCTATATTCCTAATATACCACTATTACAGGGTGGGGGTCCTCCTAAATTATACCATAGTGCTTCGGGGATTACGGAGGAATTCATGACGCTGCTTAGTCTCAAGCTGAACCTTGCTCAGGAAGCTGCCCTAGTGGCGTGGAAAGATTTTCTGAAGCCTAGTTAAGCCTGGTTAAGTCAGTGCCGCTCTTGCAGCTTTTCTTGTGTCTGATGCCCCAGGGTCAAGTAAGATTAGGACATCTTTAATGACGTATTCGATGAAATATTCTGATTACAAAGGAATAAGTGTCTGAATCAATGAGGTGTACACACTAAGCCTCACCTCACACACACACACACACACATCGCCTTCGTGCATATCAGCCCCACCGTTCTCAAGAAGAGCCGCATCCTTGCAAGCTTCGGGCGGTTTAGGTGGTTGACCCGTAAATCTCTAAGGACGATGTTGGTATATAAAATCCGTCTGGAACCCATAGGGGAAAGCATCTGTACCTTCCAAAAGCCAACCCAGAATTCGACCTTAGGGAAGGTTGCTGGGCTATGGGTTGACTTGATCTAGCTGGCCAAAAACCAGGACAGAACACTGGCAGCACGTTGGAAGGTTAATAGCACTACCTATATAACCCTGTATGATCCCTATTTATTCCTTTCTAATCCCCATATAATCCCTATATAATCCTATCTAGTTCCTTTTTGCCCTATAAAATCCGTGTATAATCCCTATGTAAGGCCTAGTTTCCATTTTCTCTTCCATTATCCCGTAGAAAACAGATCAATTACCAACCACGCGGGCCAGGAATGCACCACCCAACTCGTGTTCCAGAGAGGCCTGCAACTTAGGCTCCTTCGCTCTATAACCCTTCGCCAAGAATCCGACCAAGACCATTGGAATATGCCCGACATACCGTATACAAGAGTTGGATACGAGCTTCACTAAGGGCGCACCAACGCAGAAGCCCAAAGCTAATGCAAGGGCCCAATTTGCGTCCAATACAATTTGTCGAGGCACTTGTACTACGTTTGCTCACAAGGACTCCTTACAAGGGAAGAATCTTGATAACCATGCAGCCTCGAGGTTGCAAGCCCCAGGTTTGGCCACTTCAGGGTGAACAGGGCTATGATCAAAAAAATCCGGACTTGGAAAAACGCGCTGACACTTGAAAACAGCAAAACGAAGCCACACACAAAAAAAATGCGACAGCCCAAGACCCTTCACGCCTAAGCCAGCCCCCTCCCCTCCAAACTCTTTTAAGCGTAAGCTGAAGACAGTGTCATAGTGACGGTGCACTGAAACGTAAACCTGCCACTCTAATAAAGTCTATCGAACCTCACCCCACTTTAGAATCCATGCTTAGCATCTTCTCTGCCACGTCATCCGAGTGCACAGAGGCACTTCGAATCATCCAAATCTGCGGATGTCTCAAGATTACGGTATAAACTTCATTCAAGGTTTCTGGCTTGAGGTCTAGGGTCTATCTACGTAGGGTATAGGGTCTCAGGTTCGGGGTTGTAGGTTTAAGGGTTGGGGTTTAGGGTTTATGTAGGTTACAGAGTTTGGGAGTTACGTAAGGTTCAGGGGTTCTGTTCTGCTGTTTATATAAGATCTAGGCCTTGTAGATGTTTAGGGGCTATATGGGGTTTAGGGTATGTGATTTTTGGCTGACATAAATGGAAAATAGTTGATTCAGGTTTCAGACAAATACTGCTTGGGGGGGGTGGATACTAATTAGAAACAAGCCCAACCTGTTCTTCAAGGGTTGCATGTTGGTTCGGTGGACGGTTTAGGGTTCAGGGTTTAGGGGTTCAGGGTCAACTCTACCCATAACCCACCCACCAATGAGCTAAACCCTGAACCCTGCCCTATGCTAAGTTGGGCCATTCCCCCTTACAGCAACCGCCACCAGAAGGGATGGTAGCAGCTACAATGTTATAATGCTCACTTAAAATAACCCCCTTAAGGTAACTGTTAAGCTCAGTTGTTGGGAGAGGAAATATCCCAAGCCGAGTTTCAATTCTTGATCTTTAAATCCTACCAACAACCCACTGACTGCTTCAGCGCCTCGATTTTGCGCTGCAGAGCCTCGCGCTCAACGGTGACCACGTGGTCCACCACAGAACAGAAGTCCTGGAAAGAGTAGGCTTGGGCGGGCTTTAGAATGTGATAAGTGCAGAGGCCCTGAAAACGGAGCCTTTTTTTTTTTTCGGAATCCCCCCTAAGGATGCGTCCGGTCGAGGCTTCTACTCCAGTCCTTGACCTTCGACCCGCAACTTCACTGAAAAAGCTTACCGAGACTCGAGGGGAAACAACGACCGAAATCGCGCCGGAGTGGCTCGGAGTCGGATTGAACTAAACCCTAAACCCTACATCCTAAACCCTAACCGCCTCTCGGTGAGGGGGAAGGTATACCCCAAACAGTTGCCCTCGAAATCCCACTCAACTCATCCTGGCGAGTGATGCCACATTGGGACTTGTAAAACTTCTGGAAAGAACTACATTGCCAATAGTTTCACCTATGGGCTATTGAACAGGGATCCCTGACCTCCCCTACCCCTCTAAAGGACCTCATTTTTGCTATCCCTATACCCTTCTCTAACCCTACCCGACACCCCTGGATTCTAAACCCGAAAACCTAAACCCTAAACCCAAACAAAAAGCCCTTTAAAGGGGTGTCTGCCCCAAATCGCCACCCAGGGGCGTGGAAGTCCAGCGAAGGATAGCCGCTGACTCCATCTGCGGCTTCCTTAACCTGGCTCCCAATGTATTTAGGGTGTACCTGGAGATCCTAGTTGACTATAATTATGGTACACTGTTGTAGGAATTTAGTATAAAGTTGA
>CAJNIZ010006758.1:6840-28810 GCA_905231905.1 Symbiodinium pilosum | reverse complement strand
GTCAACTGGATCTCAAGGTAGGGTTTAGAGTTTAGGGTTTCGGGTTGAAGGTGTAGGGTTTAGCGGTTGGGGCTTTTGGCCTCTCATTGGGAGATATATATACATATATATATATGGGTACAATGATATTTAAACCCGGAACTCTATACTAGCCATAATCTAAACTGCTACTATCCCGCTTCAAAGCCCCTATAGCTGGCAATCCCCTATGTAAACTCATAAATAACCCGCCTTTCGAGAAGTTTAGAGCCTGATTAAACCCTAAACCCTCTATACAACCCCCCTGTGAGGACCTTAGACTATAATTCCTATGACGGTCCCCCAAGTACTGTGCCTGTAGCTAAGTTGAGGGTTTAGGGCTTGGGGTTTAAGGCTTAGGGCTTGGGGCTTAAGGGTTTAAAGGTTCTGGGCTTAGGGCTTAGGATCTGAAGTTTAAGGCCTGGGGTGGGGCTAGGCTTTCCACAAATCCTGCACTCGCAAACCCAAATTGTCACGAAGGCCCCAACATCAAACCCCCTAAACTGGGTTCATAGGAGCTATACTCTAAATTCCTAGTATCGCTCAATAAGCTTTATAGTAGTCTCGAACCCCCTTTAAGGAGTGCAACTTATAGGGCTTGGGATTGCTATCGCTGCTTGCGTAGCCACTTGCATTCCAGGAGAGGAGCTGGGATTTAGGCCTTCGGCTTTGGGATGAAGAGTTTAGGGTTCAGGGTTTCGGGTTTGAGGTTTCGGGCTTAGTAGGGAGATCCTAAACTGCCAAATGGAAGTTTGCCTACAGTACCTTCCACAGATGGGAGGACACTGAAATGTGGATCCTAATAATGTTTCATTTTGCAGTGTCTCCCACATGGCTGCATGTCCCTGCCTTCTGCTCGTCAACTGTGAGAAAGCCCAAGTACAGGAAGATCATCAGCAAGCTCTCCTGTCAAGCATGGTACCCTTAGACCTACTGAGAAAGCATATCGTCTTGAGTGTTCAAGGCTTGGGGTTTAGGCCCTAGCCCACTAAAAGTGACCGCAAGGAACACGGGTAATTCCACAAGGGGCCCTACATGTTCCTACGATACCACTACTACTGGGCGAGGGCTTTACCCAAGGTTTGGATTTTTCGGGGGGGTGCGAATTCCAACCCTAAACCCTTTTTTGCACCAGGGCTCGCACAAAGCCGGACAGCACTGGCTTCACTTCCAGACTTCAACAAAAAAAGGAGGCAGAAACTACAGTGCACAGGAGGACTTTGCATCATGACAGACTCTAGGCCTTCGATTCCGTGAACTTCTGCAACAAGGCAGGAAATGTGTGACTGTGACTTCAAAGCAGGAAAGGCAGGCACAAAAAAACTCTCGCAGAATGGAATGCTGCGACAAGTACCTGTCTTGGGAATGAAGCCATATATCCGAACATTCCGAAACTACGCCGTAAACCCCTAGACTCTGGACCCTTGAACCCCTGAAGCCCAAACCCCTAAACCCTAAACCCCTAATCCCTAAGCACCTAAACCCTAAACCCTTGGCCCCAAACCCCAAACACTAAACCCCTCAACTCTAAACCCCTCCTTGCCCACTTCACCGTCGAGAGCAAAACGGTTGAAGAAGACCTCTGCAAACCAGGCTGAAAGCATCACGGTGTGTTTTTTTGGTCGGGCCTTTTCTCCGCCAGACTTGTCTGCATCACTGGGGTTTAGGGTTTAGGATTTAGGGTTGAAGGTTTGAATTCGGGATTTAAGGCTTACTGTTTTGGGTGTTGGAAAACCAAACGGAAAACGAAATGGAAACTTGGTTGATTTACGGGACCTGTAGGGCTCATGTACGGGTTAGGGTTGACTTCCTGGTTTTGTGTTGGGACTCAAGGAATAGAAGAAAGACAGGTGGGGACTGCGGACTGCCTTCTAAGTGGGGCATGTATAGGTGCTACTGATCTTCTGTGGGTTGCGATGAACAGAATTGTGATATCTTCCTTCTTGGCATTTTAATATACCAAAGTCCAAGACCTGGCCCAGCTTTCTGGGGTTGCTGGACCTGAGGTTTTTTCTCCAGACGGCAGCTTCCCTAAATAGAGAAATCCCCAAAATGGACCCCGAAATACTCTCAGCCTTATTCTTGGGAACTCCAAAAAAGCATCCCGACTTTGAGGAAACCCTACATGATAAGATCCCAATTTTAAATGGTTCCTCCGCCTCTGCAGGAACGATTAAAGTTCGCAGGCATAGGTTGGTTCTGTCGCTTGCTTCTTGGACTGGGTTGCTGTTTAGGAACTTAAGTTGAGTTACCATAATATGGGTATATGGTGAATAATTGGGTTTTCTGATTATAGCAATTGAGATTAAACTCCTTAACAGCAACTCTATAGTTCTTGGAGGTAGGGTTCGGCCATTTCTTCCACTTTGAACCTACGACTGGTTCTAAAGTTGAAACATAGCCACCCAGTATGGGCCCTTAAGCCAGGGATCCTTGTATACCTACTATGTACCTAGAACCTTTGACTGGTGGGGAGGGGAAAACGCAGGGGCTTAGGATTTTGGGTTACAGACTTTGTGAGTTTTGTTTATGTTTTGGTGGCCTTTGGTGCGAGATCTTTTCTGAAATACCCACGTCTTGCTTGGCAGTCTTAGGTAGAAGGGAGTGTTCAACTCCTCCACACACAACCCTTCAACCCTGAAGCTCGCCAAGTAAAGCCCTTACGATTAAATTTCGGCCTTCATTCGCGGCAGATCCTGGTCGGTGCTGCTTTTGCCTTCAGATCGCGTGGCTGCGGGATGTTGGGCTTGCAGTTTACAATTGTTGTTGAAATCTTTCTCAAGGAAAAGGAGCCTAAGGGACCCAGGAATAGGTAGGAACGAAACAAGGATTGTAAGGGGGTCCGTCCGAGGGAACTACACAGGGTGGTTTCCTTAACCTTAAACAGGAGGACCTTATCGTCCTTATAACGGGAACCCCCCAACATGGTACCAACAATTTGGGGCACCCTCAATACTAAACCCTCCACCCCCCTCAATAGCAAATACTCCAAAAATAAAATAAATATGCCGCAATGGTAATATTTGGCACTGGGGGGGGGGGGTAGGGGGCTTCAATGGTAGGAGAGGGGAATAAAGGAAGAAAGGATCCGTTGAGGCGACAGCGGGGAGGGGCTTTCAAAAGGGGATGTACCAGGAATGTTTTAAAAAGTTCTGAGGCCTTCTGGCGATGAGTTCGAAAAACTGCCACGTGGGAAAAACTGAAATAAATGAAGTCCCAGGAATTCTTCTTCGAGGTGAACTCTTGCTTGCGTAACCCTCTCCTCTCAGAATACCCCATGTCCCCTTGCATCCGGAGGGCCGAACGAACAATGCAGTTTAGGGTTTAGGGTTTAGGGTTCAGGGTTTAGGGTTACCTATTCAACAAACCCCATTTTGGGCTCTTCCAAAATCAGGGGAAGGTCCTATAATTTTGGATTCTGTATTGGGGTCCCACTATTTAGGGAAACTGCCAATGAGACCTTGTCAACATGAGGATAATCGAGTGGGAGGCCCAGAAGCAAGTACCATCTGATGATAATGGCGCCTGAAAACCAATTATGAGCCCCCTATGTCCCCTAATGTGCTTATAGCTGGCTCTTTCAGTACCAGTGACAGTCGGCTTGTAACAGTTACCCTGGACCGATCCCACGCGCAGCGTTTAGGGTTTTGGGTTAAGTGGATTATGTGGAGCCCTATTCTGGATTATGTAATGTGATCCCTTCATACTAACATAAAGCCCTGAGGTTAAAGTCTTCTCCATACGTGACATAATATCTTGGGGGACATATTGAATATTAGGGCATGAGGGGCCGGGTGGTGTTTGACTTTGAAAATTCAGGAAGTCTAGTTCGAGAAGCCACATACCTCGAAGATTGAAGGCCCCCTGTCGTAAGTCTATAGTCCCCCATAAGTAGATAGAATATGGCCTTGGGTATATTATAATAAGATCCCCATATATCCCATATTCTATCTACTTAAGGGTAACTAGATGCAAGGTTGTAGGGCTTTTCAAAGCCCTTAAAGCCTTCAGGTTTGGGTTCAGGGCTTGGGGTCGAGGATCTGGGTTTAGGGCTTTAGGGCTTTAGGGTTTAGGATTTAGGGTTTAGAGTTTAGGGTTCAGGGTTTAGTGTTCAGGGTTCAAGGTTTAGGGTTTAGCGTTTAGGGTCTAGACTAGAGTCTAGGATTTATGCCTTCGGATTTCGGGGACAGGCCACACTCCGGTAACCTAACAACAAACTTCATGACCAAAGAAAGGGCTGATAACGTTGTGAAAAAAGTGGTCGTAGGACAATGACGGTAACAAACACAACTAAGCGCCAATCCCAAAAATCCAATGTACCCTTGTATCAAGTGTTCCTGGGTTGTAAGCCTACGGTCGTACCCCTACTTAAATGAGCCACTGTAGTCCCCTAGGGTCCCTTTAAAGGATCCCGAAACCCAGAGGTACAACCATAGGGGTACAGGCCTAAAACCCTTCATTGTATACCTCTATATGATCCTATAAAGACCCCAACCCTAAGCCCTAATCCCTAAACTCTACAAACCCAAAGCCCCAGAATCCCTAAACCCTAAATCCTAACATCTCTATAGCCTCCAACCTCCTAACCTTACATGACATGATCCCCGTAAACCCGTTTAACGAATCCCTCCCCAAATTCTGCTCAGGCAAAGCCTTAAACCTAAACCCTTAACCCCAATTCTGCTCAAGCAGCCCATGTAGCGTCCCTCAGCCTCAAACGCGTCTTCAGGGTTTTGAGTTTCAGTGCTTTTGGGGGGGAGCTTCAGGGTTCTCGGGTCTAGGGTTTTAAGGTTTTAGGGCTTTAGGGTTTAGGGCCTGAGGGATTTAAGGTTTTAGGGCTTTAGGGTTTTTAGGGTTTGAGGTTTAGGCGGTTTAGGGCTTTAGGGTTTGGGGTTCAGGATTTAAGGTCGAGTCTAGGCTCCGATGATTGAGGACACTTAGTAACCAGGCGGTGTAGGATCTCCTCCATCACAAGAACGGTAGGTGTACGATGTGTAGCAGGACCTTCATGCTGACTGCCTCCCCTGAAAAACTTGTGCACGAATCATAAGACCTATAGTCTCAATTCCTAGCATCCTCCTTCAGAAGCCTTAACATGGGAACCCTGTTCTAGTCCCCTATATTACCCCCTTTTAAGGAGGTTAGACTACAGCTCATAAGCCTTAAGCCTTTTTTGCGAAGGTGGTCGACTCTCACCTCTGCCTGCCTGGACTTCCAGAAGGCACGTGTGGGCCAAGGAGATGGAGCACGTATTTGCTCTTCAGAGAGAGGTACAACAGCCGGCAGAAAAACCCTACAACCCCGATCATTTTAGGATTGAGGGTTTAGGGGTTTATGGGGTTCAGGGTTAAGGGCTCAGGCTTAGGGGCTTAGGGCGCTCTTGAGACTTGCGCTTCAACAGTCCATCAGCAAGGAAACCCCCGCCGGGGCTTTACACAGCCCTTGGAAACATTATCAATATTTGTTGCGGTGCTGCAGCCAAAAACAGAAAGTACTTGAATGTCCCCACAACCCAGCTCAAAACATGCTCTCCCCAAAGCGAACATAAAACGTAAAAGGGAGCTCGTAGACTGTCGTTCCAAAAGGGGGCTATAGTCGGCTATAGGTGGTTCCATTTTATTTTGGGGTGAGGTAGATGTCGGTGTCTGGGATGTGGATGCGCACATGGGATTTCCAAGATAAGGGTGGGTTGCATAAGGCCATAGAAGGTTCTATACGGGCGTACACGGTTAAAGGGTTTGGGATGCAAGGCTTCCCCAACACAGGGTCTTTTCTGAGGGGTAGATACTGTACTTTGGACTGTAATGCTCTGGGGGGACCCCCTTTGTGCAGAAACTACTAAATCACCATAAGGGCTTTATGGAATGTGGGGTCAGGACTTGGACGCTGCACTATACGTCAGGCTGGGAATACCTTAGCTCTGCTTCAGGCGCTAAACCCTGAACCCTGAACTGGCTAATCTGCGTGATACTTAAGATATTCACCTCCTCATGCACAGAACTCCTCACTTATAATAGATCCCCAAGTCTAACTGGACCTAAATCCAAGACCAAACACCCAAACCCTAAGCTCCAGAACCCTAGCACATCTCGCAAGGCCTCGGCGATGGACGCCAGAAGCTCTGCGTGCGGCTGCTCCAGCGGGGGCCCTAGTGGCTCCTGAAGGGTTTAAGGGGGTTTAGGACTTTGCGTTTCGTATTGAAGGTTCAGGGTTTACCGCTTAAAGGTTTAGCATTTAAGGTCAAGGCTCAAGGTGTGAGCTGGCTTTAGGGGTCCAGGGTTCAGAGTATAGTGGAGGGCCATTAGTGTTTTGGGATATTTGGTCTGTTCAGTCAAGGACATCTTATAATTTGCTAAGTAGGGAATGAACCAAGCTGCGCTTGCCATGCTCCCCTTGAGCACGTTTGATCCACTTATCTGGCTTTGACGGGGACTATGTGAAGTAATGCTGAGTCAACTTTAGCTGTATTTGAACTCGTGTTCGACCCTTTTTCCTGAAACCCTGAACACTGATGGAGCTTGCTGATGGCTTGGGTACAGCACTCACGTGCTTTGCGCTTGAGATCACACACGCTTCAAAGCGTCAGGTCATTGTTAAGCTAGCATTCGCCCTTCTAACCATGGTATCAGGCTGTCGGGGTGAAGACCTTGCGGCTAAATGACGTGCATGCTAAACTGGGTTTCTTTAAGTTCTATCTCAGTGACAGCAGCCTAGGGTCATAATCTGAATGAGGTGTCCCATAAACGCCACGAAGAAAAAAAGAAGGAAAACAAATCTCACCCCTGATGGTCGAGGTTTACTGGATACAAGTGCTCGTTTATGAGCGCTCATAGGACATGGGTATTGAAGCTCTGTGCACAAGACACATACTACCATCTCTGGGCAAGTGGGCGGACAAAAATGACTAAACTGGGTTGGCGGTAAGGAATCTGAACCAATTTCTCACGATGTGGGCAAATAATACAGAATAGGTTTGCTTTATGTTGGTAACTTAAGGGTAGTTCAGGACCCTGAATACCTTGAACGCCGGCCCGCCTGAATGCTGTGCGTCCGAATCCATGTGCCTGCAAGTGCAACGTACGATGACAATCCAAGTGGGGGTAAGCTGTGACCCGGCCTTGAAATGAGTCTTCCCTAGATTACACTCCCGGAAACTAACATGGAAACCCATATAGTACCATTTTAGAAGGACTGTAGTCTTTGTAGGGCCCTTTTTGGGTTTCCATGTTAGTTTCCGGGAGGGTATCTTCTACGGATCTTGGCCTAACCGGCGAGATGAGTTGCAGGAGGACACTGACATCCGCAGCCAGGTGCGGAAGAGGATGCGCAACAGGGCGATATGTCTACCCCACGCTGGATGCAAACTGCCAGAGTATGCACTACCCTGGAAACTTTCCCTGGAGTAGGTTTGGGCACCTTCTTCCCACCCGGTGTACATGCCAAGCATTTTCATAGCAGGTGCGCCACTTCTGGTAAAAGTGCAGAGATCCGCTTGCACCCAAGTGAGCCTCTAAAGCTTCAAGCCCGAATAGCCCTGGGCCTATCTGGGCCTCATTCGGGTGCGGGGCGTTGTCTTTGAAAGCCTTCAAGGGGGTGGAGGGGGAATCAGGGATTCCCCTGAAAGAGCCAACTGCAGTCTTTGTACGCACTCTGTTATGGTCCCCGCGCCCTAAACCCAAACCCTAAACCCTGAACATTAGCTTGGGGAAGCGCACGCCAACACCCGCCAACACCTAAATAAAACGCCCCGTGCCCCCTGATAACGAAAGCCCAAACCCTAAACCTTCAACCTTCCCAGACTCCCCAAAGGATCCGAAAATGGGAACCTCCCAAGAACCCGCTCGTATTCCCAATGTGAGCTATAGTCCAAACTCCTAGTATCCCCCTTAATAACCCCTAGAGCAATCCCTTGTAGAATCACCTATCTAACCCCCTTTAAAGAGGTTTAAATATGGCTTCTGTAGTAGTGATGTCAATGTTGTTGGCGGGTGCTTTTTAAGGATCCTTTATATAGCCCACATTACCCCAAGAAGCAAGGATCCTTTTTTACATAAATGAATCCCATTTCCCAAATAAGTAAAAAGGATCCCTAACTTTAAGCCTAAACCCTAAACCCTAAATAGTAGTTTCCATTTTATCTTCCATGACAATATGGCCCCTATATAACCCCAATATCAAGGATGCCTAACATTGATCTGGTTCAGAAGGTCTGGGCATGCTAAATCTAAGGAAGCCGCTTGCTGCGCTGGCCGTTGGCGTGGGCGAGGCCTTGTATCGAAACCCCAAAACAGACATGGAGGCTTGAGGGTTTAGGGTTTTGGGATTTGGGCTCTAGGGTTTAGGATTTAGGGATTTAGGGTGTAGGGGTTTAAGGTTCAGGGTTTAGTGTTTCAGCTTCATTTTATGTTGGCTTTAGAGTTTGAGGTTAGGCTTTAGGGTTTAGGGCTGAACCCCGAGGATATTTGGGGGGTTGCACAGGGATCATAGCGGCACCCTCAGCTATTAGCGTAGGGGCCTTGTTTGGGTGTATATCTACTATACTTGTACCAGAAGTAAGAAAAGGATGAATTTTGCATGTAATTTGTCCCAGCTTGTACACTGGAAATATGTTAAGAAACTTGTGCATGCACACGTGGTCTCTGGATTTCGTGCACTGCAGGGTATGCGGGTCTGGGATCCAAGGTTTAGGGTCAACCCTAACCTAAGTGTGGTTCAGAAACTCCCGGCGATGCACTAGCCCTTGGGGTCGTAGCCCTCTACGGTGTCTCAGGGTCTACGGTTTAAGGCAAAAGCAATGTCCAAGATAGTTGTTGATGTTGCTGACAGTTGCTGATACTGAGCACCCCCCAGCCCCCTAACATTAAAAAAAAACATATGGAGTTGTTTAACTGTAGCATGCAGCAATTGCTGTATATGATCCTTAATAGAGCCCCAACCTTAAATGCTGAACCCTAAACCCTCAATCCTAAACCCTACACCCTAAGCCCCCATGATCCCCCTGAAAAATCCTAGTTGCACCTGGGATCCTTACTTGGAGCTCCAAGGCAATCTTATTATGACCCAACAGGGCTTGGGGTTAGGGGTTAGGGTTGAGGGTTTAGGGTTCAAGCAGTTGGGTTGAGGGCAATTATACTTCAAATACAACTGGTACTCATAACCCTATTCTGCCGGGGAGCTTGTAATTGCCCTGAACCCTTTACACTCCAATACAAATCCTATATAAACCCTAATCCTAACTGGGAAAAATGCTCCAAACCCTAAACCTTAAACCTTAACTCTTGGCGGAGCGACGCCCCATGCGCCCTGCCGTCCCTTGTGCGAGATGCTCAGGCGTAGCCTCGTTAGGGCTTATGGCTTAGGATTTAGGTTTTAGGGTAATCCGTTGGGGGAACAGATGCGAAGAGGTTTCGGGTTGTGTTTAGAGCTTAAGGCCTCTCTGGTTTTTAGGTAGGGACATACATGGTCAGAGAAAGTGCTTGTAGTGGAAAGTGGGATAATGTAGGAATTTGGGGTATAAGGGCTAGGTAGGCAAATTGCGAAACAGCAGTGCTATCCGTAAAGAAATAATCATGGTATCCTTGCTGGTTGCAAGTTGGGTTTCCCCTACCTTGGACAGATCAAAGACTCCAGCAAATATAGGCAGATAAGGAAATGTGCATACATATATATATATATATATGGGCGCCCATATATACAAGAGTATACATGTACCACGGGATACTTTGGTTTCAGAGATTAGGGTTCAGGGGCTCGCAGTTTAAGGTTCACGCTTTCCAACACGAGGTACTTGATTTCAGAAGTCCTTGGGCAAGGATTTAAGGTTCAGGGCTTCGGGACTATATGTTATTTCCTGGGGAGAATGGGACCGAGTTTCGCAAGCCACTATCAAATTTCAAGGTGAGGGCTTGCAATGCGATTTTCAGGAGCGTGCAGTGTAAGATCTCGAAACACGAATTTGAGGCGAAGTGTTGGGCACAAGCCAGCTGGGAGTTTGAAACGATTAAGGACCCCTTTTGGGAATAGAGGTTGGGATTCAGGGTTTGGGGTACATAGGGCCCCCTATTTAGTAATGGTTCACAAAAAGATCTTCAAGACTGACCTTATTGAAAGGGAGGCTTCCGCCAAAGGCACCCCGATGTGACACGGATGCACTTGCCACACCCAAAAGCTTACTTATTCGATCTTAGTAGGGAATGTAGGAAAGCACCCCTGCAGTAACGCCTGTAGAACCACCAAGAATGTGACAATTTCCGTCTTCTGCTCCATCAACCTAATCCCTAATTAAGCCCTGCAGATCACAATCCCTAAACTTTAAGCCCGGATCCCCAAACCCTAATCCCTAAGTCCCGAAGATACCAATCCCTATACCTAAGCCCTAAATCCTAACATCCCCAACCTTATTCTCGAAACCCTAAACTGCGGCACTTTGCAACTTTCGGTCTCCTCCATCTCAACAAAGTGTTTTAGGGTTTGAGGGCTTAGGGTTTGAGGGTTGGGGTCCCTGTTTAAAGGGCTTAGGGTTTAAGGGCTTAGTGTTTTAGGGTTTGAGGGCTTAGGGTTTCGGGGTTTTGGGTTTGGGGGTTGGGGTCCCTGTTTAAGGGCTTAGGGTTTAAGGGCTAAGGGCTTATGGATTTTGGGTGTCGTGGTTTAGGGTTTAGGGTTAGGGTCCCTAGACCTTTATCCTTAAGACTGCCCCAATGACGGATTCCTCCTCCCCGTAACGAAGGCTTCAGACCTAGAAGTTTGGAGAAGGTTTCGGGCTTAGGTTTAGGGACACCCAAGCCACAAGAAATCAATAAATTGCACCCAATAAGCCCTATCAGAACCCTAAACCCTGAACCCTAAACCCTGAACCCTAAACCCTAAGCCCTACCTAAACTCTAAACCCTAAGCCCTAAACCCTAAACTAAGAAAGGGGTCGCTACCGTCGAGCGACAGACCCCGAACGTTTGGCCGAGGGCCTTACAGCCCGAGCGCCCATACGAAAAGAGAGACGGAAAGGTGAGGGTAAATCCTCAAACCTGGCATCCTAGCTTTTTGACCTGTCCAGGCCTGTCAGGGCCTCAAACTCACAAGGCCTCTGGCGGCTTGTTCACATGGGCCGGCAGAATGGTCAAACTCGCAGTGCTTCAGACACCAATTTCCACCCTTTCTGCAGGGATGCCCCCAAGCTCCCAGGCGCTCCAGGGCTTTGCAAGGCCTCCAGCCCTTGCCAGGCCTCCCAGAACCTTCCCGGGCCCTCCTTCGATTCCCAGGCTTTTCAGTCATTTGTTCTTTGCTTTCACAATTGTCACACAGCCTTCCAGCAGGGCGGCTGCAAGAAGGTTTGAGATCACCCTTCATTCATCACCCCTGACGCCCGTTGGTTTTGGGCCCCTGCGGGCTACCCCCAACCGGAGCGGATGCCCGAGATTTACCAGGTGGCTAATTCACAAACTGACACCTGTTGGTTTCGTGCCGCTACCCCCAACCGGAGCGGACGCCCTAGATCGGCCATGAGGGTTGGTGATTGTTGGCTGTCAGAAACAGCTTACCTTCGGTCAAGGGCCCGTGCAGGGCATTGCATGCCGAAGGCAACCCCCTTCCGGAGCGTATACCCAAAATGATCGGCCATGAGGGGTGATGGTGGTGATCATCTTCAGAGAAGAAGAAACCCTAAACCCTAATAGAGTATAGTTTGGGTGGCCGGGGTAGGTTTACAGGCAACGTGAGCGCGCGGCCCGGGGCGCTTCATGCCCGAGCGCGCGCCCTCGCCTGACACACCATAAACCCTAAACCCTGAACCCTAAGTCCTAAACCCTGAAAACTTTTGTCCCCAGCCTTGCCTGTTCTTTCTCCGCGTCGACGCCTCATCGGTGGACCCCTTCTTGGAATCCTGGCAACCCGCATATGGTAGTTTCCCGTTTGGGGTTTAGGGTTTAGGGGACAGAGGGACCCGTCTAGGGTTTAGGGTTTAGGGGATAGAGGACCACAATATAGACCCCCAAAAACCATAATCCTCATTATAAGTACCCCCTAATTGTCGGGAACCCACCTTATCCACAACCCTAAACCCTATTGGCCCTAATTCCTAAACCCTAAGCCTGTGGTCCACATCCCCGCAGGTCGGTGCATGCTCAGAGGATAAGGATTTAGAGCCGCATCACGAGGAATCTTGGAAATATTGCTTGGAAAGTCATGGACTTAGTAAGTAGGTTAATACTGGGGATAATTGGGGTTGCTATATTGCTTATAGGCATATAGGGGTTATTCACCTACTTACTAAGTCCCTCCGACCCTCCAGGTAATGTCTAGAGGCTGGTGTACGGTTGGGGCGGCGCTTGTTCTAAAGATCCATCTTGAAATCTCCCTATTAAATTAGAACTACGCCAGGAGAAGGATAGCTACGGCCATCAACCAACCCTCGCCTACAAACCCGCCAACACTTAGCAATACAAGCCTGAACCCCACGTAAAGAAAGGGAAACTAGCAACCTCAAATTGAATGAACGATAAAAAACACACAATAACAGCCATAAACCCGAATGTCCCAGAAACAATCATGTCGAACACACCCTAAAGGCCTAAAATCCCTTTTCAACCCCTGTAAACCCTAGACCCATATATAACCCTAGATCCCTATAACCGTAAAAGCCCCACAAACTAATCAGCCCCTATGAGCCCAAGCAACCCTCATGAACTCTAAACCCTAAACCCCTGCAGTCCACAGAAGCTTCGCTCGCCAGGTGCTGCATGGCAATGCTCGGGCTATCATCCTCTCCGTCCTGCTGGTTCAGGGGTTAGGGTTTCAGGTTTAGGGTTTAGGGTTCAGAGTTTAGGGTTTCTCTTTCACGCTCTTTTCTGCGGTGTTTAAGGTTTAAGGCGGGGTTTAGGGTTTAAGGTTCAGGTTTCTTGGGGTAGGAGGTTCAAGGATTTAGGGTGTCATGGTCAGGGGGCTGACGCTCAGGATTGAGAGCAGTCATCCTCTCCATGCTTTGAGAAAAATGTGTATGTGTTAGGTCAGCTTTCTGCGTAAGAATGAAGACTTAGAGGTACAGGACTAAGAGGTGTTGAGTGGCGTTTTTTGGTGGTTGAACCTAGTAAGATTAGATCCCTTAAATTACTATACCCAAAAGGAGGATGTAATCTTACTCTATATTGGGTACCACAGTATCCCCAAACAAAATACTACTCAGATAACACCTATATAATCCCAGCTTCCATTTCATTTTCCATTTTCTTTTCCATTTGATTCTCCATTATAGGGCCCTAAACCCTATATTACTGGGTACCAACCATAGTATCCCCAGACAAAATACTACTCAGTTGGGTTCTCATCTTCTCCGTCCTGGCCTTGAACCCTCACAGCAGGCTTCTGGACCCACCGCCTGGAAGCCCACAGCTCATGGTAAACCCCAAACCCTAAACCCTCAACCGGTTCATCCCGCACATCACCCTCAGGCAGGCATGTTGGGTTTAGGGTCTAGGGCTAAGGATTTGATGGTCTATGTTTAGGGCTTGGGGTGGAGTCCGTAGGTATTAGGGTGGAGTTCGGGTTCCGGATGCTCGGTTCTGGAGGGCCGAGGACTTAAGGTTCAGGGTGCAAACTTGAGTGCTCACTTAAGATGCTTAAGATGCTTAAGATCCCAAAGTTTTTAAGCTGAGATACCACCAAAAGCCCCTACTTTTGCAAACAAGCCGCCACTCATATTCCCTCGTATGAGCAACCGTCAATATTTCGTTAATATGTTAATGGACATGGGTTCCTTATTGGGGGTTGTATTCCGGACTCTAGTAAATCACAAGAGGCATCCCTCTGTCTGCTGTTCAGGGCCCCGTGAGAAGGCTAGTATTGACAGTAGCTCCTATGTTCGGCACTTAGGCGGGATCCCGAGTTTGAAAGGCGAGCCTTGGCACTTTGCACCAACAAAAAATGATTGCACCCCGCTGGGCCTCCCCGCACACAAAGGCCATTCTGGGAATATACGCTTCAGAACCACTAAAATCTGGATTGCTGAAAACCCGGAGCCCAAATGGAACCCGGTAACGAAGCCATGTATACAGCAAGTTTTCGGGTCCGTCTCACTTGTTTGACACAAGCCACAACGCCGAAAGGCACACACTCAGAAACAGAGTGCCAGAGTCCAACCCTGGCATCAAAAGCACCAAGGCCAAATGCGTAGTGACATGTCTACAAACCGAGCGCCCTCGTATGTACCCTCACAAACAACCTCCACATTATCGGCGCCCCAAGGAATAAACATTTTGTAGATCCCGCACCCCCGTACCCGTCCTGCGAACTCCGCAAAGTGAGCGACGGGGAGCCGATTCCTGTATAAACGGCAGTTACAGCAGAAACCGCTAAGCTGCGGAACCAGATCTGTCGCAAAAAAATCTACATCTTCATTATACCCTAGTACCGTTATCCCGAGTAGTCCATTTTTACTGGGTGGGGGTCCACCTAACTTACATGAATGAAAACCCTAAACCTTAATCCCCACACCCTAACCTATACCGCTTTTTCACTTTGATGCTCGTTGTTAAGTCTTGCTACTACTGTTTGCGTCCTCCGAAGTAGGAGCCCCGGCCTAGGGTGTCGTACCCCAATGATAGCTTGGAATGACAACAGAAGCACACAACAATAACGGTAATTATGGTACTAACACTACTAGTAGCACGAATGATAGTAATGATAGCAGTAGCAATAACGATGATAATATCTCTTACCATACCAATCATAATATAACCATTGTTATTGCTGATAAACCCATACAATAATTTTAGTGCGGTAACTAATTGTGTGGATGCTGGCCTTAGGCTCTCGAGCTGACTGACGGTTTTTGCTCAAAGGCTTAGGGGTTTACATCCAACGCCCCCTGCCACGTACCTGCGAGAAAAACAAACTATACAAAGCGCATTTCAAGAACCCTAGATACTGATCTTTCGAAAAAAAAAAGATGTGCATGATGATTGCTGCGGTAAGCCCCGTCCAGCCTGTGCAATCTCAGCAAATGTTAGAAATGCCTAGAAACAACTCTACAATCCATAAAACCCTTAAATGATCCGTGCCAAACTCTCTCTTCATCTCCGAAGACCTACGCAGTTCAGGCTGTAGACTCCCTACGCCCTGAAAAGCATAAGGACCTTCCAAAATATCCACAAGAATGACCTCTTACCTGAACAATGGGTATGAAGGCCAGTATTTTCTGTTCAGTGAAGTCTAAACCCTAAACCCTTAACCCTCTATGTCCCGCCTCCAAGCCATTTGGATCTAAGCGTGTGCTCCGACTTGCTCTTGTCCTGAGGCGACAACGGCACGACAAGAGACTAGCGGTTGAGGGTCTAGGTTTTAGGGGTTCAGGGTTTGAGTTTTAGGGTGGAGATTTTAGGTTTTAGGGTTTAGGGGTTTGGGTTTGAGGGTTTAGGGTTTGAGGTCTAACTACCTTGCACAGAGAGCAGGCGGCATGAACCTCAGTAAAGCCGTTGAGAAACTTTCATGGGTTCACCTACTACTCCCCCCTATACTACCCCCCCCCCCCAGGGTTCCCCCTTAGTTAACCTTAATAAACTAAGTATCCCTAAATATGAGGGGTAGTATAGAGGGGGGTAGTAGCGGAACCCATGAAACATGCCATAGCTTGTGATCATGAATAGGTTTGGATTTTGGATCAGGTCCGCAATGCGACCTGGAAGGCGTGAGGCTTTGACGTTGAATTTTCAAGATATGAACGAGGTTTCCAGGAGCTTTCAAAGAAACCTGTGCAGGAACCCGGGGCCGATCTTTGAGCATCGGTCCCTGTAAGAAGAGCATTTGAAAATTTGCTTGCGGTATGCAACAATGATCCAAATTCTATCCCGACGAAGCCACCTAAACAGAACAGAAAAACGAAACTCCAAACAGCCCCTTTGAACCCTCAACTACTTCTCATGGATTTGATGTCAGGTGTTGACCACGAAATAAAACTTCGGAAGTCGGAATGCTGGAGACCTACACGGTCTTATCTGCAAACCCCTTGGCTTCGTTTTAAGGTTTAAAGTACAGCATTTTTGAGGTTGGGGTTTAGGACTCAAGGTTTTCGTGTTTGGAGCTTAGGGGTTAGCTGCGGCTTCCACGGGCTATTGTTCAGGAAATACTACGAAAAATTGAATTTGGAAGCAGTCGCTTAGTGACATCGACTATATCCTTGCCTCCGTGACTCTTTTCCGAATGGGGGTAGTCCGCAAACAGGTGTCATATAAGGAGCATAATGGATTGTAGGGATTTAGAAGATATATTGCACTTCGGGTTTCTAACAATTAGGGGTCTGTTTTGGGGGCCCCTCTTCTCAGGATTCTAGCATTTCGCATTTGGGGATCAGGATTGAAGCTCCCTTTTTGAGGATCCCAGATCGCATCGCAACTAACGTCTCAGAACAGCGGGGAGTGGCTTTAGGGTTTAGGGTTTGGGACACATACCTAGCAGAGACCACGAGGAGAAGAGCAAGTATGATAGCCACCTGGAGTTTCCTGAGCCCTTAAGCCTGAATCCTCAACCCTAGCAACCTGAAATGCCATAAAACCCTAAACCCCATATATGCCTATATACCCCCATATATTATATGACCCTACATAATCCCTTTTTAGGTACCTTATACTCGGCAACTTTGGGCCAGGCCTTAAGGCTGCAGGCTGAGGAATGAGGCAGGGTTCTGAAAGTGTGAGTATGGACCATCCAGAGGTTGCACAAACATGGAGAATCAAATGGAAAAGAAAATAGAAAATGAAATGGAAACTAGGGAATACATAGGGACTATAAATTAGGGTTATAATGCGGTAATATTGGGATAATGGAAAATAAAATGGAAAATAAAATGGAAACTACTATCTAGGCTGTTGTTGGAGGCACAAACATGGAGGTAGATATAGGGGTTATATTGGGATAATGGAAAAGAAAATGGAAACTACTATTTAGGGTTTAGGGTTTAGGGCTAACAGTCCCCCTTAAGTAGATATAACCCCAATAATGGAGAATCAAATGGAAAAGAAAATGGAAAATGAAATGGAAACTAGGGAACATATAGGGACTATTAGGGGATTATAATCCCCTTTAAGTAGATATGGCTTTGGGTATATTATATCAAGACCCACATATACCCTGTGTTCTATATACTTCAGGGGCACTATATATATGTATATGTATATGGTGCAAAGAGTATGGTGCACAAAAAATCGAGAGTACAGCTCTGGGGCACTATAACTTGATCAGGGCGTGAAGGAGCTAGCTTGTAGCGATTCAGCACCTGCAGCACCGACTCCTGAATAAATTTGACCTGGAAGCACGAGAATGACATCCTCACTGCAGCCCTAGTTACCATGATGGGTGTGTATATATATATATATATGTAAGAACTAGTTTGGTTTCTTCCTTATAGTAACTTAAACTGACCTCCTTAGCATCAACCCAGGAATGCAGCCCTGTTTCCATCGGATATTCCGGACTTCGCAGGTCTCCCAGGAAGAGTGCAGCATAAGGCAGCGTGGACTTTTTGTGGAAGCTTCGCCTGGGCAATTGAAGTGTGTCCACAACCCCTCTCAAACTAGAATGAAACCACAACAAGATACCACTCCCTACATAAAATACTATACCCCAAAAGGAGGATATAATCTTACTCTATAATGGGTACCATAGTATCCCCAAATAAAATACTACTCAATTGCAAAACAAGAACGACAGTAATAAAAATGCCAATAACCATTCAAAAAACCATGCTGAAAGACGATCCTTGATTTGCAGACCGCACCCGCGATTTCTGGTATAGCCCCACAGTCAGGGTTCTACCACTCAGTTCAAAGAATTACCGTCCCTGACTTCCATTAGACCCCCAATGGTCCCCCAGTAGTCCTTACAGGATCCCTTTCGGGGTCCGACGCTAGTTTGGGGAAAGGTGAGACTCATGGTTTCCTCTCCTGGGTGCCCTTAACTTACTGGGGGTTACTAGGGAATAAAGAAACATACTAAGTAGGGATCATGCAGGGCTTATATTCCCTACTAACCATCAGTAAGGTTATCTACGAGAACCTCTAACGCGCCATCCCACAAGATCCATAACCAGTGTACTTTCTGCTTTTTTCAAAAATCGAAATCCGGGAGATAGAAACGCGATGGCGGCAATACATGCGCAAAAGCTAGGAGGCGTGCGCAAAACGTGCTGGCACCCTTGACTTTTGGACTTCCCACAAGATCCATGGCTAACGTAGTTTATACTTTTTCAAAAAAAGAAAGACGGGAGTTCGAAACGCGATCGTGGCAACACGTGCGCGAAAGCTAAGATGCGCATGCGGCAGCCTAGCACGGCAACTGTGAGTAGGATTGGTTGTGCTGATCTCTGTCAGCCAGTTCCCTGCCATTCACGGATTCAAGTCTGAGGTGTATCTGTCAGACATTATCCAAGACCCTTAGCCAATCTGAAATCGATGTCCTCGGGGCGTTCCTTCGCAGAACTGCGAAATGCGATCTCCGATCTCAAAGCGCATACCTGGAAGCCTTTTGTAGGGTCCTAAATAATTGCGGATATCATGCTGAGGTTTATTTAGGGTAATTACTCTATACCATAACTATGAACAAAATCTAGGAAACCATATTGATAATTATTGAAGTTACCCCCCCACTCACCCTCAAAACCCTGATATTTTGCATGCCAAAGGTGCTTCAGGTCCTTCGCCACACACAGCGCCGCCTTCCAAAGCATAAGATCAAAGGTTAAGCGCTTTGGGGGGTGACTCCTGAGGTGGGGAGACGCGGGCCTGTACCAAATGATGCCAACATGATGTTTGTTTTTTTTGGCGGACCTTTTCTCCCTGCAGATCTTGTCCACGAGAAAATGCTTTGCAAGCACGGCCCATGGTGCAATGGAGTTACATCGCAGGCTCAAAACGACCGTTTAGATTTAGGATTTAGGGTTTCGGGTTTCAGGCTTTAGGATTTAAGGTTTCAGAGTTTAGGATTTAGGGCTGGTTTAATATTTAGGGTTTCGGGTTTTAGGGTTTAGGGTTTAAGGTTTCAGGGTTTAGGGTTTAGGGCTTAAGGTTTAGGATTTAGGGTGTAGGGTTTAGGCCCCACCAATCACTCTACATTCGGCACGGCCTCAATGCTGCCAAAAGCCTATAAGAGTCATATGCAGGACGTTTCCGAAAGGGTTTAATGTGTCTACAACAGACATATTAGGGGACTGTCATAGGATGTGGTCGCCAGTACAGTGACAAGCGTACAGTAGGAGCCTCAACGATCAGATTATGTCTTCTGGCTGCATTCTACTATGTACGGAAGTTACGGGACAGTGCTGGTAATTCTTCCGACTTCCACAGTACTTTGCACCTCAACTCTGGCTGTCAGCGAGGACTAGCACAAGCACTTTGGATGGGCACTCAAGGCTACAAGCCAAGCCTTTGGGGAGACCTGCTTTTGGGCTGCTCCTTCAATGTGCGGCAAAGGCTTGGAGAGGAACTCGTTGATGTCTTGGGGCCTTGGGGGGTTGCCCCGAGGGGGGTCGGTGATATGAGGAAATTCAAGTCGCTAGGTCTGCCAATTTGAGGCGGGATTTCCTTGCTTGGAGATAGGGACGTAGCTGAAAGCATCTTCCGATATCCGCCAGTCCGTGACTATGCAAAAACAGTGTGCATCCTTCAGCCCCAGACATGCCACTTGCAAAATCCCCCCCCCCAATCCCTGCCCAGAACCTCCTCGCAGCAAGCTTTTTCGGAACATGTCCCATCCTCTCTATCCAAGGGTTTATAAGGACTTTCGAAGGAAACCCTGAAACCCTGCTAAAGGGGGTTGAGAAGGACCCTCGAACGAGACCCTGAGTCCGGGCACTTGCTCTCCTACAGGGGGACCCCTATCAGCCCAAGACTCTGGATTCCCAAGAGGGTTTAAGGTTAATGGCCCAAGCCAAACTGAAATTGAAACCACTCACATGTGCGGTTGCTTAAGCGATTGTGACCTATCAGGGGGGCTTCAACCCTAAATGCTAAACCCAAACTGCACAACGCGCTTCTGGTGGCTTTGTGCTTTGTAAGGGCTGCGCAGGAGTGGAGTCTGCTTCCGCCCCCACCCTAAACCCTCAACCCCAAACCCCAAACCCCAAACCCTAAACCCTAGACCCCCTGAACCCCTAGAGCCCTCAACCCCAAAAAGCACTTAAGGACATGGATGGCCTGGGATCCCAGGGAACCCTGCCGTCTCGGCGACAGGGGCCAGCACTTGGGCGGCCTTGTTGGGATCGAGGATTTGGGGGCTTCCAGTTTGGGGGCTTAAGGCTTTTTCTTAAACCTCTCGGAGTTTAGGGTTTAGGGTTTAGTGGTTTAGGGCCTAGGGTTGGGACTTTAGGTTGTAGGGCTGGGGGCTGGAAGGATTGGGGTGTGGATTTTTGCTTAGGCCTTAGGAGTGAGGTGGTAAAGGTTGAGGAGTTGACTTTTTTAGTCGGTCTAAGGCTAAGGGGTCTAGGGTTTTTAGGAGTTCATTTTATGAATACATACCCTATAGACCTTATATAACCCCTATAAAATCCACAGTAGTTTCCATTTTCTTTTCCATTATCCCAATACTACCCCTATATATAACAAGTATAGGTTGAAATTTTGGAAGTTTACCACTACTTCACGCCCACACCTTACGGAGAAATACTGCTCAAAAAATGCTTGACATAGCTGACACTCCAAATTAACACGGAACCAGACATAGGACCCCTATATATAGGAACAGCAACCTTTACAGGCCCCTTTTCAGGTTCCGTGTTATATTGGGGGAGGGGGGAACAGAGCGCAGAAAGAAAATGTATTCCCACGGAAACCCACGGCCACTACTTGCAGCAATAAACTCTCTTGTAATGAGATTCTATCTGCAAAAGCAAGGACTATATGGCACTTCCTACCTGTTTGCACTTTTTACATGCAATGACGGTATCAGGGCCAAAACGCCCACACCTATGAGAATGCCAAATGCGACCCACCTGATCCCTGTGACTGCACCGACGTGCAAGAAAGATGCGCAGCGACCAAAAAAAAAAAGGAGGGTAAGCTTTCAGCTTCACATATTGCAAATGAGAATTCTGGACAGCCACACGTACTGCAAACTGAATCATTGGCGGGCCCGTGCACACTAAACCTTGGGCATGTAACATCAGCGGCCGCAGGTCTTCTGCTCCAAACACTACTTGTACCTCCTTGAGCAACGCATTTGCAGTTGCAAACCCCCCCGTTTGCAAAACAATGGTAGAGATGAATGCATCTGATGATATAGCTTTGTCTTTAACAAAAGCAGCAAGAGGTTCGGGATCTCAAACCAACTGAAGATTCACAGTCTCCCTGTGACGGTTTGCTGGGCAGTGATTGGCTTTGCTATTTCCCTACACCTGTGTTTCATGCAGCAGCGGGGGACTGGAGAGCTAAACTTCCTCCATTTGCAGAATGTTGACGAAAATGAACCCAGCTGAAGATGAAAAAGATGACCTGAGACCCAGAAGACCAGGGAAACATGGTGCTCATGAGTTTTGGCTGGATAATGGAAATTCTGACGAGCCGGACAATGATGTGCTTTGTTGGGTGTGCAGCCCCCTTACCAAAAAAACAACGGAAGATTCTCGTCTGAGCTTCTGCTGGATAATCCTCCACCACCATACGCAAACCAATGACGAACAAAGCATAGCCTCCTGAACCCTAAATCCTTAACCCTAATCCCTCAAATACACCCCAATTCCTCAACCCTAAACCCTGAACCTGGCAACCCAAAGCCCAAGTCTCAAAACTCCAAACCCCAAAAACTGTCCATCCACATCTCTTTGTTTATCCCTACAATCCATCTACACGCTCGCAGTCATCATTATATATCCCTAAATATCCCGATCTATCCCTCACTATATATATATATATCTTATATCATCATATATTATCTATACCAGTCGTGAAACCTATCAACATCTATCAACACCTCCCCTACC
>CAJNIZ010006757.1:4723-17169 GCA_905231905.1 Symbiodinium pilosum | reverse complement strand
TAGGGGTTTAGGGTTTAGGAGCCTCCAAAAATGGTTTTTTGTTCTTGCAATCAACTTCATACTCTAGTGGCCCTTTAAAGGGGATTTAGGGGTTTAGGGTTTAGGGGCCCAAGTTTCAACTCCGAAGGGGTTAGGTTAAAAGTGCTTCTGTTTGGGGGCTTGGGTTCTAAGTGTTTAGGTTTTGGGGCTTAGGTTAAAAGTGGCTGCGCTTTGGGGGTTAGGTTCTAAGTGTTTAATTTAAGCCTTGGGGGCACTCTACGTGTTTCGGTGTTGTGGGTGAGGTTCTAAGTGTTTCGGTGTTTGCTTCATAAGGGTTCGGCTTTCAGTGGTTCGTTTTTGAGGGTTGGGCTCTAAGTTTTTGGAGGGTAGTGTTCGCAGTTTGGGGTTAGGATGTGGAGGTTCAGCATATGAAGCCTATGGTCTGCTAAGTCCAAACCGTGCAAAGCCTGTTGGGGGGCAGGATCGGATACAAGGTGCTTCACATGGGATATCCCCATCTATGTGTTTGCTACCGTTCTTTTTTTGCCGCCTTCAAATCCTAAGCCGTGAACTCCAATCCCTAAACCCTAATCCCTGAATTTCGTACCTGGCCCTTATTATCCCTTTTCACTGCGGGCCTTCAGGGATTGTACAGGGCGTGGCATGGAACGGCGGAGGCATGCGAGGAGATATACCATAAGGCCCCAAATAGGCCAAGGTAGCTAGCATTTATAGACTTTGGGGATTATTTGAAGACGTAGAGCCTTCGGGATAAGATAAAGCTTTACGTTGAGGTTGTCTAGTTTGTTCTGCAAACGACCTGGGGTGTTAGTTAAGGTTACGAGCAGCACACAGACAACGCATTTGCGGATATCCTGTGCGGCATCCACGTTGCAAGTGCCCATGACCCTACAAGTAGACCGTAAAGCCTTGACACTTCCGGAATGTTTAGGGTTGAGGATAAAGGACATGGAGCACGGCCTTTTTCGCGCTTAAGTGGCACTGTAGCTCATCATAGGGGGCTATGTTGGAATTAGTAGAGGAATCCACGCTGCTGTTACGAGTAATAAGCTTTAAACCCCAAACCCTAAACCCTAAAACCCTAAATAAACCCTAAAACCCTAAACCCTAAGCCCCTGAGCCTTGGAGCTGATACTCTTTCTGAAGCGAAACGGGAAATACGATATCCAACAGTAATCAAGTCCTTCAAGCCCAGATCCCTGCGAAGCTGCTCTTTAGGGTTTGGGGCGTAGGGTCCGTCATCTCATTCCAAGAAGGACCTTTCGAACGCTCAACCCTGCAGCATGGCAGGCGGCATATCAGCAGCAGCTCTACCACTGGCAGCAGTCGCAGGCAGCTGCACACGCGGCGCAGTATCAGCAGCGCCTTAACTGGATTCCAAAGTTGTTTGTGGGAGGTTCCTCAACAGCCCCTCTAGAGCACTGAATAGGAATAGTAGCCGGGAGGGCAATCATCGCAACAGACCTGGTGGCTTTAGGGCGTGTGGGTCAGGATTTTTTATTTTTGCGTACGTTGGGGGTTAGTCTTTGGCTTTCCTGTGTTCCGTGGCATATTAGCAACAGTGTCTGACTACAAGAAGCTGCAACTATCCAGGTGCATCTCGGACTTTCGCATGATTTTGGTCTAGTTGTAGGACCCTACGTATCACTTCCCTAAACCCTTCAACCTAAACCCTAACTTCCCTAAACCCTAAACTCCCATGTATTCCAATAGGCTCAAGCTTCATGGGTGTGGGTCCCAAGTTAGTTGCAGCACACGCAATTTAGGGGCGTCAACGGTTTAGGGTTCAGGGTTTAGGGTTTAGGGCTCATTCATACTCAGCTCCCATGCACCCACAGTCCCTTAGGTAGTTGTGGGGAGTAAGGCTGAATACAAGCCTTGTCAGGGATTGCTAGTGTGCGGGGGCTGATGCTGAGAGTTTTGGCTGCCCGTGGGACGTTGGCTTGTTGATAAGAGCTTCGTATTATTTATTAGATCAAAAGGCCGTAAGCAACATAGGCTTACAGTTGTTAGTCATATTCTTTAATTAAACCCACTGCGGAATAAACACGTAGTTCTTCTTTGTTCTGAAGTAGTAGCCAATACAGATCTGCATCTGTAATTTTCAAGAAGGTCCCAATACCCCCTACACCAATACTTAATAAACTTTATGTTGAGCACTGTCGGCCGCTAAGCCCTTCTTACAGCAAGCAAGCAGAATAAGGGAGCACCATGAACTGAAAGTACGAATCTGAAAAATGACCAACATCGTGGCATGAGTTCCTATATTCATATGGTTTAGGGTACCTCAAATAGATATCTAAACAGTACTGAACCTGCAGAGGGGTCCCGTAGAGTAGACTATTGCCCTGTTTGAAAAGGGCTGCACAGGGTTCCCAAGCATTCTTGGATTTTGTAGTGGGCTAGACAACTAACTCTTCACAACAACTGTTTGATCTAATGATCGAAGAGTTGTCTCGTCTCAAAGCTGTTTGTCGTTTTGGGGGTCCCGAATTTTGCTGAACGTCCACAGTTGGGAGTATAACGGGGGCCCGTCTCCTAAGATAATCCGTCTTCCGAATGATTTCCAGATGGATGACGCGTTGAAGCGTTGAAAACGTATACTTCAGCAGCCTACACAATTACATACAATTACCAACCTTATCCCCTAACTGTACTTAAAGACCGTCGTAACCATAGAACGATAGTAAAACCCACTGCAAAGCCTTAATCGATTTGGTAGTTTCCGTAAATACACCCCTGTATACTACAACGCCTGCTTTGGGGGACCCGGCAAAAGCCATCGCTAATTTCCGGAAATTCCCTGAATCTAGGCCACTACATTACTAAGCCTTGAACCTTGCAAGAACCAAACCCTCCAGCCTGCCTGGAGGGTCAGGGGGACTTACTAAACAGGTCAACAACGCCTATGGTCCATAATTATGGTAAACTTAGTTTACCCCCATTATACTACTAACCTGCTTATTGAAATTTATTGTCAGACTGGTTGTCAGAAAGCTTACCCAGAGCCTCCTATGTCGTTCCTTTCTGAGTCTCGTACTATCACGCCTTGCCTGTGGGTAAAGCCAGGAAACCAAGAACCGGGTACCTGTACCGCCCCTAACCCTGAACCCGAACATAGGTTCTGTCCTCCGAACCTGAAATCGCAAACCACCTTTTTTAGTCACCCCTGAGATACCAAGACCCCTAAACCCAAAGCTCCACAAACCTAACCCTAAACTCTGATACCTACAATCCAACCCCAGGTAGGGAAACGCCCAAGTTACGTCCAAGGAGCATTCTATAGTTTCTTTTGGTTTCTTTGGGCTTCTTGCCGGTCGCACTATTGTCTTGTGATAGACTAGCCCTAACCGGAAATCTTAGGAGGACCATCCCTCCTTGTAATAGTGATACAACAGGGGTTAGAGTACCCGTACCCTAAGTAATATGATCCTTACTATCACGTATAGTCAGTATTACAGGGTGGGGGGTCCACCGAACCGTAAATCCTTTAAAGGATCGAGCTCAGGCCCTACGACGCATACCAACAGCAGCTGTACCAGCAGCAGATGTATCAGCGCCTTGGCGTTTTGGTGGGTTTTTTGTGGTTTACCTGTAACCCCAAATACCCACAGTTAAGGAGCAACTGCCCCCAGTTCATGGGTATAGCCCATCAAACTGTAGGTAATTGGGTTGGTCCAGCAGGTCGCAGTAACGGAGTGCGAGTGGTTGTCCTGAAGGGGTTTTCCGGTGATGGGCACTATAAGCCCTGAAACCCTACACCCTAAACCTTAAACCCTGAATCCTAAACTCTATACCCTAAACCCTAATCCTAAAACCCTAAACCCTGAATCCGACCCCTTCAGCCCTACTTCACTTCCAGCCCACATACTTTCTTGCCCAAGCATATCCCAGAGTTGGCCGGAACAGGTATTAGGGCTTAGGGGTTTAGTGGTTTAGGGTTTAGGGGGGTGCTCAGAACAAGGCTTGCTTCCTTTTGAGGTCACAGCAGTTGGGATCCTGGTGGAGGGCGGAATTGGGGACTTTATGACAGATACCCAAACCTGAAACCTTAACCCTTGCTTGCAGCGTTGCCTTTATGAGCATGTGAGTTCCAGAAATCAGGGTCCTTTTCATACCACTGCGAGTCAACAAACCACCCTAAACCCACATAAACCCTTGGAGAGCGCAAAAATCGAATGGCTGGTCCCAAAGGTGTTGTAGGTTGACGAAGATTTTGCTGTGACCATCATGACCGCGCAGGTCATGAGCTACAGCTGTAGTTTGAACTTCTTAAAGGGGCTTGTATAGGGGATTACTAGGGGTTACGAAGGGGCATCGCATAGAAACCTTAAATGCTCCCTAGACCCTAAACCCCTTTGTAGCAAAGGAGAACAAGAGGCCGGACCCCTTCTTTGCGCGGAAATCGGCGTTTCTATGGTTTAGGTTTTAGCATTTGGGGTTTAGGCTCTAGGGTTCGAGTGATCTAAGCTACTGTCAATATTAGGTTTGCCAAGGGACCATTAAGGGTGGGCAACGGCCCCCCCTTCGGTAGTTTGGCATAATCCTTTTAAATATTCTCTCATAGGACCCCATATCCATACATATATATATATACATATGTATATATATATATGTATACATTTACACAGAAATTACGCCTAAACCCTAAATGAAATTGTAGTCTCCATTTCATGGTCCCTTGTCCTTTCCATTTGGTTTCCAGAAATTTTGACCGTAGCTCATGCGAGGTCGGCCTATCAACAAAGCTACCAGACTACGGATCCGTACCAGCAGCTTGACGCCATTGCTACCACCCTAAACCCTAAACCCTAAGCCACCCACAGGTTGGTGGTATGAGCCATAGTCTAAAATCCTCAAAGGGGTGTGATGTAAGGGGTTATATAGGGGACTACTACAGGGCTTAAAGGGGTGTTATAAACGGGAGTATATAGGGGACCACTATAGGGCTTATTGAGGGGGATACTAGGGGTTTAGATTAGGGCTTGAAGTCGGTTTGGTGTTATAAAGGGAGATGTGTACTTGTCCTTGTTGCGGGATATAAGGCTTACAAACGATTATACAATTATACAATGAGACCGCCATGTAAGCAATAGGGATGAAGAGAGAACGTTCTGAGTTCTTATGGGATCCAAACCCTGAACCACTTCGCTGGAAGATGTGAGGCAGAAGGTATGGCGAGTCAAGCGTTTAGGGCTTTAAAGGCATTTCTCTAGATGTGGGGGTTTAGGGTCCCCTTTTGGGAGTTCGTATAGGAACCATAAGGAAGCATTGGGACCCGTATCCGGGTCCGTTGCGCCCGCTGATTTATGGAAATCCCCGTGTAGACTTTCTGGCAACACTTTGGGTTTGTGTGTGTGCGCGCGCCTACTACAAGATTAGCTGAGGAGTTGCAAGAGGAAAGTACTGTGTTTGCCGTGCGTGCGCTGATGTACCCTAAACCCTACTTGGGGGGTCAGGAGGACTTAGAAAGTAGGTTATTATGTAGGAGAGCGTTCTTCGGGTTATTAAGGGGGATACCAGGAGTCTACAGTATGGCTCACATGGCACTACTATTGATGCTTTGGGTTTGCATCCTCGGGTGGTTCCAGGTATATAATATAAAGTCATGCCTGAGTTTGCTTGACCAGTCGGCAAAGGGTCACGCAAGCTATAGACATGCTGGTCTGTGGGCTTCTTCTAAGGCGGACCATGTAAACTATCATTACGTACTTTGCTTACTATTATTGCTTTTCTTAGTATTACACTATTATTGCTATTACTATTGTTGCTCTTGTTACTATCATCACAGTACTATTATTACTATTATGCCTATTAAGCCAGCCTCGGCTTTTACAGCACCATCTTCAGTGGCGGACCTTGGAGCAAGACTCACCGTATGAAGTTGTTGTAGTGTAGCAAAAAGTTCATACGAAGCAGACCGCATAGCCAGATGATGCTGTAGTCTAAACTCATTAGAGGGGGTTACATAGGGGATTATATAAGGTTTAGGGTTCGAGGTCTAGGGTTTAGGGTGTAAACTCCTTAAACGGGGTTATATAGTGGCTTATATAGTGGAGTAGCACTGGGGTTATGGAGGGGGAAACCGGGAGTTAAGACTATGGCTGAGATGATGCCGTTCTAAAGCTGCTTATTGGCGGGGGGACTCATAAGTGAATCATGATCTGCAACATGGTAGTAGTAGCAAAAGTAATAACAGTAATAACAGCAAGGATAGCAACCATAGGAATATTAGGGTTGTAATAATACGTATACTCGTGATATTATTCGTACTTTTTGTATTCAGGCGCTCACATACGTCCCTGGAACAGCAGCAGCTTACTTTTCCTCAGCGGTCCAAGGTTCCTCCTGTCACTGGCCTTTGGCTAGCTGGGAATGAAGGAATGAAAAAGAAGATGGAAACTACTATGATGGGCTATTTAGAAACTACTGTAAGGATCCATTCCTTCCTTCCTACCTTAACCAAAGGTAAGGTCAACCACACACTGAATCCTCCCAACCTTGGATCGGTTAAGCTCTAGGGTATACCTGTAACCCCAATTACCTACAGTTTAAGAGTAATTATCCCTTAATTAGTAGGTATAACCCATAAAGCTGTAGGTAATTGAAGTCACAGGTAGGGTTTAGAGGCACAAAAGAAACCCAAGAAGACCAAGGCTTCAAAGCCTTGAAACTTCTAAGCTGGGGCCCAGGGTTTAGGGTTTAGGGTTTAGGGGAGGTTGGTTCGGGGTTTAGCCACTTAGATTTGTAGGTGTTGCTGCGTGGTTTCTATTCTTATCGAAGTGACCCCCTAAACCCTATAATTATGGCCCTTACGGCTTTGGAGAACAGAAGGTGGGCACCTAAGGTGGGCACCTACTTCGATAAATACTCGAGTGTAGATTCTGTGGACACGCAGAAGTGTGAGCCTTGCCGCGATTCTGTACATGGCGCTTCAGGTACGCCTTAAACCCTACCTCGACCTCAAAAGTATAGGTGAAATTCTGAAATTCATTAGAAAAGAGCCAGCGATGCTGTTGGTCCACATTCTTTAGGGGGATATCAGGTAACAACTAAACCCTAAATCATAACAGGAATACAGATGGATCAGGGTTTGAATGTATTTGCACTTAATCCTTCCGGTCACTAGTCCCCACCCCCTTCATAATAAGCCCCGACATCTACGTACGATACATAGTAATCCTGCGATTATGTAATGGTACCATATGACAACATTTGTTAATAGGAAGTGGAGGGGATTATTGGTGATTATTGGTGAGCGCAGGGACATTATACACCCTAGACCTTGACCTAAACCCAGCCACGGCAGTATTGCAAGGCAACACTTCCTGCAGCAGCCGCATGCAGCCCCACACCAACGCCCACCATCCACCGGTCAGGCGAAAATCCCGTGTGTAAGCTTTATAGGGGTCCTTAAGACAATCATCCCTTTTTGGCAGCTGTCTATACAAATGTATATATATATATACATATTGTAATTAGTCGTATTTACGTCACGGTGCTTGCAGCTGCCGGGCATCAAGTACCCTGAACCCTACAGGCCCTACACCCTAAACCCTAGAACCCAGAACCCCTGAATGTTGGACCTGTTTTTGTTTTGCGGCCCTCTATAATGTGCTTTGGGGCCCGCTTATTCAGGATCAGGGGTAATGATGCGAGGCCGGCTATAATGTGTTTTGATGTTGGGGTTTTTGGGGACTCCAGACCATCCCTTTTAAAACAATCCACAGAGACTTCAGAACCATGGGAGGCCGAGGGCCCCTATTGTGGAACCTTAATTGCTAGTTTTCTTGGGGCCTTATTGTGAGGGGGGGAAGGTATAGTCGTTACTTAAGCCATATTGGGCTTCTTTGGGTGCTGCGAGATCTTTTGTAGGAAGTCTCGGTTCCGGAGAACGTCACACACAACGCCAAGCTACGACCCTCGAATCTACGACAGCAGAACAGCTGCACCTATAGGGTGTAGGGCTTAAGGGTTTAGGGTTTAGTAAAGGGTTAAGGGTTTAGGGTGCAGGGTCACGGGTGCTTAGTAAGTAGGTGAATGAAAAGGATAATGAGGGTTACTATGTGGGTTATAGGTGTTCTGAACCTAATTACAAAGTCCCCCTGACCCTCCAAGTACCTCCAGCCAGCCCAATAACCTCTGTTAAGGAGTAAACCTTAAATCATATCGGGGTCTCTAGTAGAATTCAAGGTATCTTCCTTACTTGTTAGGCCCTCTGGGCACAAGAGGAGCTGGAGTCAGAGGAGAAACTGCGCGTGCGTCACGGCACGCTGTCTACAAACCCGAAACCCTAAACCCTAAACCCTAACCCCGCTGCAGGTTCCCCTTCTTTAGAGACTAGGTACCCCAGTAGTACCCTTTTTCACTCTTTACTTTTTGGGTCTTCTATTTAGGGTTTAGTGCCAAAGCTGAACATTGGGAAAAGGGTGCCCTTGTTATTTATAGGGCTTACTGGGGAATCTAGGAGAGGAGAGTGTTGGGATTGTTCAAACTGGAAACGGTGACGAGGCCTGCCAAGTTAGCTCGAAAAAAGCAGGCAGTGATTCCGACAAACGTTCCTAATATTATAGTTAACAACAAGAAAAATATCACTAAGAATATTTCTACTTCTTGAAATAATTTTCCCATAAAACCTAACAACAATATTAGTAATGATACTAATCGTAACAATGATGATGCAGACCGGGCGTGCCTTCTAGCTGCATCTTTATGGGGTTTTCCAATCTCAGGGTTAGGAGTTTATAGGAGATATGTAGGGTTGGGGTCCATTTGGGGGGATATAGGGTTTAGGGTTTCCCAAACTCAGGGGTACCATTTTGGGGCGTCAATAATAACTACTTTTGGGCATATATAGGGTTCCCCTATTTTGGGACACTGCCATATCCCTGTATAAGCCCGATGATAACCCCTTGCAAGGGCCTTGCTCTTGTGGTAGATGTCCTGAATCAAGTATGAGTTTTGATCAGCAGTGCTAGAAGAACTTGGAGAGGCTAGGTTTAGGGCTTAGGGTTCAGGGTGCTTGCAAAGGACTGGCCATGCTTCCCTGAGCCTCCACGGACCTCGTGGCACAGCGAGCAAAACAACTGGTACCCTAAACCCTAAACTCTAAAGATTGCTGGTTTGTTCCAACATTAATGTTGCAGAGCTGTTGACTTTAAGCAACTAGTATAAAAGACGCACACTCGGGACAGCTAACAAGCCTTGGTAACACTGAATGGCTGACAGAACCTAGAGGCAACACCTAGATCGTAAACCCTGCTGCTCCTTCATGATTAATATTACTAAAAGGAATAGTAGTCATGATAGAAAAATAGTACTACTAGTGATAGTAGTCGTAAAAGTAGTACTCATAGTAGTAGTAGCAGCAGTGGCAGTAGCAATAATAATATAGCTCGCTGTGAGAGGCTGGAGGATGCGCGGCATCGCTCGCCGGATGCACTTGATGTGATATGGTGCATTTCAGGGGATCTGGGCTTTCCAGTGCAGGGGCACCTGCAATCCCAATTACCTACAGCTTTATGGTTATTCCTACCAACTACTTGGAGGGTCACGGGGACTTAGTAATGGACTCCCCCCAAAGTTCGTTCGACCTTCTTTACTTTGCTCCCACCGCCACGTTTTTAAGTCTGATGATGGAAAAGAAAATTGACATTACTATAATGGGGTTATATAGGGTTGTTATAGGAATAGTGGAAGAGACAATGGAAACTACTACGATGGGGTTATATAGGGTCATTATAGGAATGATGGAAAAGAAAATGGAAATGACAATAATGGGGTTACATACAACAACAGGTGCATATCCTAGTTAAGGAGGCCTTTTGTCCTAAGCTACAGCCTAGATCCTTTTTCTACCTGAATGACCTATGGAGATGTGTATACTAAGCTCTATCGAGGGCCAAAGTGTGCAAATGGAACTGGTATGACCTGTGCAGCTGTTCCCGTTTCCCAGGTTTGGGGTAAGGGGATG
Source organism: Symbiodinium pilosum (assembly GCA_905231905.1). Lineage (NCBI taxonomy): Eukaryota > Dinophyceae > Suessiales > Symbiodiniaceae > Symbiodinium > Symbiodinium pilosum. The sequence continues at coordinate 7,196 of CAJNIZ010006757.1, read as the reverse complement.
CTAGTGCTAATGTTCCCTGGTGCTTAGGAGGGAATGGGGGAATGGATCATAGGGATAATTACTAGGGATTACATAGGGACTACTATTGGGATCCGTTCCCCCATTCCCTCTTAAGCACCAGGGAGTTTAATGTTCCAGGATGCTGGCATGAGGCTGTACATTAGCCCCCACTTGTTCTTTGAGACGGTTGAAGCCTGCAATAACGCCGCGCAAGTTTTAGCCTGTTGGTAGTTAGCGCTTGGGGCTCTTAGAGTGGACGAGAAGGTTTGGTGTGCGGGTTGCACCAGACTATCCAGAGTTCTGCAGTCCCACTACTGGTTCATTCTAGGCAACCGCAAGCCCGAAACCCTACACCCCAAGAAAGAAGAAGTCTAGCCAAAGCTTCGTCGTGTAGAAGCCTTCACGCTTGGAAACGCAATATTGGTGTAACCCCACATCGGGGTTTGACCAAAATTGTGGGGGGGGGGGGGTGTACCTTAAAGGGGATATAGGGTTTAGGGTTAACGTTTAGGGGCTTTTCAAAATCAGAGGTTTTGTTATTGTCTCTAGTAAAGACTCAGTATTTTCGGGTTTACGTCATGGTCCCAACATTTATGGAAACTACTCATCTTTAACCTACCCAAGGCTTTGTTTAAGGCCCCTACAATACTGAGGAACGCGGCCGCACACGGTCAGCAGGCAGGGCTGCTTTGCGTTAGCCAAGGCTGCATGTTGTCACGCGATCTAGCAGCAACCCCTCGGGGTTTAAGATTTTAGGGTTTAGGCGTCAGTATTTTAGGGGAAACGTAGACCTACATAACTCCAAGCCCTGAAGCCCAAGCCCCAGACCCCAAGACCCCAAGCCCCAAATTCCAAATTACATACTCTCAACCCCACATCCTAGATCCGAAGTCGCGTACCCTGAAACCCGATATACTGAACTCTAAACCTGAACTTGAACCCAAGCCCTTCAACCCTACACCAAGGCCAGAAAGTACTCAAGATATTGCCATGTTAGAGCCTACATCCCTGTATAGTACTATTAGAGATCGCAAGTGTTTGGCTAAACATAACCTGGCGCCTAAACCATAAAGGGTCTAGGGTCTAGGGGCTAGGGTCCCAGTTTGCATGTCATTAGCCATTCTCTCTCCACTTGTTTATGCATTTTTGGGATGATGTCCTTCAATCCTGTATGGCCCCATGTAATTCCAATCATTATCACGCCTATAAAAAGAGGAGTAAAGAGGAGTACTGAAGTTTAAAGACAGCGGTCCCTGTGGAAAAATCCACGTAACAAGGATTGTAGTAACGGGCACAAAATGCTATAATGGGGCCTATCATAAGTACAGGTATAAGTGAGTAGATAAGTACCCGAAGACCTGCAAGTAGACCTGAAACCCCTCAACCCCACTAGGAGTCCCTACGATGCGGTTGTAGCAACGACCCATCGACCTCCAAGTTTCCATGTCTGTTTCCACTTCTTCATGATTCTGTCTTTAGGCTCCCAAACCCTGAAAGCCTTATATTATACTTTGACACCCTTCAAAGGGAGCTCATATCCTCTTCAAAGGGACCCTGTATATTATGTATATATATATACACATGTATATATGTACATCCTGTGAGACCCTTGCCCACCAGCACATGCGAGGCAAGCTCCCCATCCAGCACAACCCGCAACGCACGAGCTGCAAATGTCCGAATCTTAAGGGGGTATATAGGCCTTCTTACCCAACGACACCAAAGGACCTCTATATGAGGGACTTGGGGCTAAGGCCCAAGATTGTAGGAACTGGAAGTCAAGGACCAAGATTTTAGGAACCAAAGGCAAAGTAGGAACCATTGCAACATCTAAAGGTTGACTTCTCACGTAATTTCATTCCAATTTCATTCCCATGCAGCATGGCCCCGAAAACGTACATTTGCTCAACATTATATGCAAATTATGCGAATTCTTGGAACACTGTCCTAAACACGGATGCAATTTTACCATTCTATCCGCTTTATAACCCGAATTGCCCAAAACATGTCCTCCGTAAGCCTGGATGTTGGAGATGTTTATANNTATTAGGGTAAGGGTGACAAGTATTCCAAGCAGGCCTTCTTAGTGAGGGAGCTTCTGGAAATTGGATATTTATCTTTCCTCCCTATATAGCATTAGTCTATTCGGGACTAGTCACAGTCCCAATTTCCAGAAACTACCATACTTGTCATATACCCCTTGTCGGAATGTAGGACCCAACACCTTGAGGCTGCAATTTCCAAAGCCCATGCCCTCGAATCCTGACACCCAGCCACTCAGGCCTTGAAACCTCAACTACTTGCCCTCAGAAGCAACTACCCCAACTATTGCCGGCCTTCAGGTTCAGCACAGCTCATGGCACATGAAGATTCGCCCAGTAACTATTCTACAAGGGTCGTCATACACTCCTATTATATCCTATTATACCACTATTATTTACAGGGTTGGGAATCCTCTCCCTGAGGATCCATG
>CAJNIZ010006756.1:5932-17170 GCA_905231905.1 Symbiodinium pilosum | reverse complement strand
GTCCCCATTAAAGGTCCCTCCTAAAGCCCCTAGAAACAATGACTGTAGTGAGAAAGAACCCTAAACCCTGTACCCTAAACCCTAAACCCTAACCTATGGAGGCCATCGTCATCAATGGCGAGCCGCGCCCTCATGGAATTTTTGGTGACTGAACTGGCAAAGATGAGCTTTCCGCTCCATGCAGACTACCATATTATAGTAGGGGTTATATTGGGATAATGGAAAATATCATGGAAGCGACTTTAACATGATAGGGGTTATAGAGGGGTTATAGTGGGATAATGGAAAATAAAATGGAAACTACAGGGATTATATACGGGTTCCAGAGGGATTATCGGGCTTTTATAGGGTGTGTATAGGGGTTATATTGGGATAATGGAAAATAAGATGGAAACTACAGGGATTATATAGGGGTTCTATACGGGATTATCGGGGTTATATAGGGGCTATATTGGGTTAATGGAAAAATGGAAACTATCATATTAAGGTCTGGAGCCGGCAAGACGGAATCTGCCAAGCTGGTCATGTCATATGTGGCCGAGGTCCCTCTGCTACAGCCATGTGAGTTGAATTTACTACTATATAGGGATAATATTGGGATAATGGAAAATAACATGGAAACTACCATAGGCTTTAGGGTTTAGGGTCCTTATTATAGGGTGTATATTTGGGTTATATATTGGGATAATGGAAAATCAGATGGAAACTACAGGCATTATCGGGATTATAGGGTAATTTAATTGGTGGTTATATTAGTCAGCTTAGTCCATGGGCAGGCAATGAAATCTTCCGAGACCCTGCAGTGAATCCCTCAGCATGTCTGGAAGTTGGGATGCAGTTTGCATACACTCCCCCAATAGGGGAGGTTTAGGGTTTAGGGTTTAGGGTGGATTAATTACACTCCCCCAAACTAACATGGAAACCCATATAGTACCCGTTTAGAAGGACTGTAGTCTTTATTGGGCCCTTTTTGGGTTTCCATGTTAGTTTCCGGGAGTGTAAGTGGCGGTCACTTGCAGGATTGCCAGCTCGCAAGGTTCGGCCCGTGAGGGCTCAGCGTATTGGCGTCCCTATAATGGGGTTTCTATTACAATACGGGTCACCATATGATTTTCCCCCATGTGGGAACAGTAATGTAGGCCGAGTCCCGTATAGTCCCTATATGATGACCCCCCATATGACTCACATATGATCCCCATCTGACCCTAAATCCTGAACCCATCTAGGCTAAGTCCCGAATGCGTGCTGAGGCAGCAGTCCCAAGGCTTTGAGGAAAAGGCCAGCAGAGATGCTGGAAGGGCGTGTGTAAGGAGTTTACATAGGGAGATATATGTACGGTAGGGAGTATATAGGGATTGTGTAGGGAATATACAGGGATTGCAGGCCTTATTATCATAAGGACACTAGGGGTAATAATTACTGGTAGGAATGAAGCGGCAAACAACATGAACATGAAATGGAAACTAGGGTTTATGAGGTTTATGGGTTGGAAATATGATGCCGCTTGATCTAGCTGCCTGGAAATTCTGTCGAGCGCCTGCCAAGTAGCATGGTGGCGGCAAAGCAAGCCTTTGCCAGGTGTTGCGAACCAATCCTGTGATGGAGGCTTTCGGGAACGCCACAGCCCTGTGCGAATTGTCATTTGAGTAGTATTTTATTTGGGGATATTATGGTACCCAATATAGAGTAAGACTCTATCCTCCTTTTGGGGTATAGTATTTTGTATAAGGATCATAATCTTACTAGGTTCAACCACCAAAAAACACTACTCATTTGTGGTGTTGTTACTTGTAGCTTTCTCCTCAACCTTGCAATGCCCAAAGCCCGAGTCTGCCCTAACCAAAATGTTCGTATGCGCCCCCACCCAGAGAATCTTCAAGCGTTTCATAGCACGTCCAACGCCGAAGTGTGAAATGTATTCTGGATCAAATGCCAGGGTGGGGATGACTGAAGTAGGGCAACTTTCATATGTAGGTAGTTCCCAAAATTTTGGGTCCCCTTTTGGTACCCCTAAATATTAGGTGCCCTAATGTCATCTATACCCGAAAGGGGGTCCATTATTTTGAGAACAGCCCCTATATCTTTATAGGTGGTGTTTTGGCAACTGTTGAGGCCATGACGGTACGGAACAACAACTCGTCAAGGCTTGGATTGTTGTGCTTAGGAGCAGCTGTGGATGTTAAATGAGCTATTGTCAAAACTCCTTAAGGGTTTAGGGTTTAGGTTATATAGGGGATAATATAACTGAATATTATAGGGGTTATTAAGGGGGATACTAGGAGTTTAGACTATAGCTCAAATAGCAAGGTTCGTCAAGTGGCTGAACTTCCAGATGGAAGATGATAGGCTGATTGGGCTGGGCACCCAGGACGCAGAACTGGTGATTACTCTTGCCGCGGTAAGGGGGCTATATAGGGCTCCGAGTATACACATGATACTAATAATCGAGAATCAAATGGAAAAGAAATGGAACATGAAATGGAGACTGGAGTTATAAGGGGGCTATATAGGGAGCCAAGTATTATTCTTAGCATACATGGGAAAATGCTGTTTGGGCTACTTTGCCCTTGGCAGCCAGGTGCGAGATACAGCAGTACCTCCTGGAGGCAAGAGATGATTGCAATGTCCAAGTGCTCAACTCGACGTCCGGCGATGCAGGGAACACGTGTGTGCAGCGTGGCGAAGGGCGAGCGCAGCTACCACGTGTTTTTCCAAATGCTTCAGGCAGGATTTCTCAATACCCTGGCAGCTACAAATTAAAAAAGACTTTAACAAAAGCGGCATGTTCATGATGACCCGGCAAGTGATCACAGATAGCAAAATGTTGCCTGTGCTTGGTGGCCAGGCTCGACACTTGCCCGGTCCCCATTTTCACCGGCGACATGCTCGTGTTGCGAAATCCAGACATGGGGCCGTACATTCTCATAAATGGAATCCCTCAACTTCTGGAGCCCTTTCTGTGGGAACTGCATGAAGCAACGTGTCGTGCAGCATTTCTTACAATGAGCTCCTTCGCACGATGGTGCGCGAGTGCTCGAAACGTTGCTCAGGCCCCTGCTGGCGAGCTTGGAGTTGGATGATGCCAGCAGTCTGCGACTGAGCTTTAGGGCAAGAGGAGCAAGTCCAAACAGAAGCAAACCAGAAAACAAGAGGCACAAAGGTGTTCAACCTCTAGTCATCATCAGCACAAAATGGATCAAATAGGGAATTGGAAATGCACTCTGCAGGCTACCGCTACACGAGGGCCGGCGAATCCGTCCCCACCTTACGTTGCCTTACAGCCACAGGAGATCTCACCGGTGCCGCCAGTGTAGTGATGCTGAGTAGATCTGTTCATAGCTGTGATTGCCATGATGAACCATATGAGCCATCATGAGCACTAATCCATGAGCATCTTATAATCAGTACCAACATCTTTATCGCCTTTATTGAACATGTTGCTGCCATTGCTGACGGTTCTGCTCGGAACAACCGTCAGCCGTCCGACTTCCTTGCATGATCTAGCTTGCAGGTCGTGCCTGGCATGGACGATCTTCTCGGCTTCGAGGAACTGCGAGAGGCCTGTAGGCTGTGCAGTCAATGTGTTGACGCATGCACGGGGAAAGTGATTAGAAGAATACCCGTGGGAGACAAAATTGAGGTTGGCGACTGATAAACTGTTACAGGAGTAGCTAGCATTGATAGTAGTGCCAGCAGTTCGTTGCCACTCAGGTTATTCATTATAGCAGGACCAAAGCCACGAAGTTTGTGCAGTTGTATGAGGGTACGAGGGAGCAGTCAGACTCGAAGCAAATCAGCCCACGCCCGGATACCTTGTGGGTTGCCTCAGGCGCTGACTCCGCTCGGCATAGACGACGCCATGCAGGCCTGAACGTCTGGAGATTTGGGGGTTCCCCAAAATTGGAGGTACCTCTTTTGGCCCCCTGTAGTAAGGATTGTAGTGTTTTGGGGTCTACATTGGGGTCCCCTTCTTGATAGAAGCTACGGTGCCACTTTTTTGGGAATACTAGGCAGCTGTGCTAAAGCCTAAGTGTGCCTCAGGTTCAGGTGTTCCAAGTGCTGGCAGCCGCTGGGGTCTCAGAAAACTGAATACAACCCTTGTGTTGCAGCCCAGTTTCCATTTCATGCTCCAGTCTTTTCCAGTTGATTCTACATTAGTCCTACATACCCGATATAATTACCCTAATCCCTAAACCCTAAATAGTAGTTTCCATTTTCTTTTCCATTATCCCCATATAACCCCTACATTACCCCTATATTTTGTTGAGCAGTCTGGAACTGGAAACATCCTCTCCTTGTCGCACCTCAGGTCTTGCACCTGGGAAACTGCACCGGCCTCACAAGCCTTCAGCCCACAGCAAGAAGGAAAGAAAACTAGTTCTATCATGACAAAAGGTAATGTAAGGCAGTATGAAGGTTTACTGTAATATAAGTTGTAATATAATTCTGAATGCTTGCAAAAAACGAATAATGATCATTGAGCCCTAAACCCCAAACCCTAAGACCTAAGCCCTAAAACCCAGATCTAAAACCCCAAAACCCAGACCTAAAACCCTAAACCTTGGGGACTGCCCCCCCCCCCAGTAACAGTTGGATAATAAGTATAATATGGTTATATATAGCGCTTAATAGGACCCCTCATATAGACTGTTACTGGGTGGGGGCAGTACCCAACCTAAACCCAATGCCCCAAACCTTGACTCCCATAGCAAGGCGCCTTCAAGACTGAATCTGAAGACAGGCCAGGGCCTCAGATGAGCTGTAGTCTAAACTCCTTAAAGGGGGTTATATAGGGGATTCTATAAGGGACTACTATAAGTCAAGAGGGATACTAGGAGTTTAGACTATGCCTCAGATAGGCCTAGGGTTTGGAGGGTTATTCTCTAGGTACCCATTGGGGTAATGTTAGGATTATATTAGGGATTATATAGGGGTTATATTAGGGTTATATAGGGATAGTGGAAAATCAAATGGAAACTACTATTTAGGGGCTTTAAGGTTTTTTGGGGTTTAGGGTTTGGGCGGTTTAGGGTTTAGGGTTTGGGGGTGTAGGGTCCGGGCTTTGGGGTTTAGGGTTGAGGGTTTACTGAGTGAGGGTATGCCTGAATTTTGAAATCCTGTTGAGGGCCAGGTTCCAGACACTGCTGTGCTTGGAAAAGATGTAAATGGGAACGGGGAGCAATCAGCAAAAGGGGTTGCCATTCTGTGACAGATCTTGCAAACTGTGATTCCATTTCCTACGGATTTGCGAAGGTCTGGTAACTAAGAGAAAAATCAAGTTCTGATTTAAAGAAGCACATCTACAATTCCACTGTGCCTGCGCGTGACCATTGTTGAATTTCGGCCTGCGCAGCCAAAGGTAACCCTATGCCACCTCTGATCACACGTCGAATGCCATAAGCTACTTTTGGATAAGATAGACATCCGAATCCCGTGGACCCTGCTAAGCCACTCCCTCTGATAGCAACCTAGCAAATCCAGGAAAACTAGTATTACTAAGTAGGTGGCGTTGTTCATTATCAGGGAAGGGGATGAGTCCCTTTCACAAAGGCTTAGACATCAACGCCCAATATCCCTAGACCCCAAGCTCGTACACCCAGAAGCCCCCAAAACATACAAATCCCTCTAGAGCCCAAAGCCCCTAGGCCTCTACACTCCCAATTACCTAACGCCCTTTAAACAACAAAGCCTCTGCACCCTAATCAGCGAAACCCAGAAGCCCCAAACCACCCCAAATCCCTTGACGTCCCCAAACCAGCTGAATTTCTAGAGAAAGAAGATCATGAGCACAATGCTATCTGCCGACAACAGTGATAGCACTATGAATGATAATCTGGTATTGCTACGTACACAATTTGTATACATGTATATGTACACATACAAATGTGTACATACATATCTCTTTATACATACATATATATAGGGTCAGTCCCCTCCACCGCAATAACTTTACTTAAAGGGGCAAAAAACAAACCCTAAACCCCAAACCCTAAACACCCCAAACCCCGAGGGGTTGAAAAAAAAACACCCTAAACCCCAACCCCAAAACCCCAAACCCTAAACCCTAGACCCCCAACCCCAAACCCCCTAAACAGAAGCCCAGGCTTCAGCTCCAAGATGAGGCTCCCGTGGAGCGTGCCGCCAAGATGCTGAGCCTGCCGGTGGACGTGGGCAGCCCAGAGGGTTTGGGGGTTTAGGCTTGGGGCTTTGGGTTTAGGGTTTGGGGGTTTACGTAGGCTTTGGGGTTTAGGGTTTGGGGTTTAGGAGTATTGGCTTTGGGGCTTGGGTTTAGGGTTTGGGGTTTAGGGTTTAGGGCCATAGAAGGATTGAGATGTGGGATGGTTGGGGGTTTAGAGTCCCAGCCCATCTCAGGTTGAGGAATTTAAGGTTTGGGGCCTGGAACCCCTTGCTTGTTGCTCCAAATTTCTGTGTTGCGTGTGCGTTTTGTTTGCTTTGTTGAACAATCTGTAATCACAGGCTTATTTGTGTTAAGGCAACTACGGATGAAGTTTGCTTTTGTAGGTTTTTTGTTTATCTCCTGGTTGTGATAATGCAGCCACTTCCCCGCTCGCTCCTCAATGAACCTGCTCTCGCAGAGCTTCCCATCAGCCTTGTAACCCTAAGCTTAGGTGGACCCCCCCACCCAGTAATAGTGACTATTATGGATAATAAGGATTATATTAATTAGGGCCCTCTTATATTCTTACTATACCACTATTACAGGGTGGGGGGTCCTCCTAACCCTAAGCTCAAAGACGCGTGCTTTAGAAGCTCCTGAGGACCTGAAGAAGTGCATGCTCGTGCGCAAGATCACAGTAGGTGGGCACACACAGGGGCATGCTGTGGAGCCCAGACAGTATATTGTTAGTTATCTCTATTGTTATTGTTATGGTTGTTATTCTTACTACTATAATTCTTACGTTTATTATGATTGTTGCTCTGATTTTATAGTATTGTTATTAGGATTCGTACTATGGTGATTTTTGTTGGGAATTAGGTCAAGCTTCTGGGGCCAGGCCGCGATGTTGTGGAGTCTCCTCAGCGAGAAGACCAGGACAGGCTCAACGCAGCTAGGAGTTGGAAACTGCCCCCACTCATTACTGTAACAGCTGGATTATTTAGAAGATATATGTTTATAGCCCTGAATGTGACCCTATTAGTCAATGGGCGGGGTAGGACCCAAGCTATGAGTGATTGTGACCTCTGCCTTTGCCGGACTGCCAAAAGTTTGGCGAGCAGTTCTGCAATAGCACAATGATCTCTCAGAGTATGGCTAGTGCTATGTGATGCGACGCTGTTATCTCACTTGGCCAGCATGACTGCTCTGACATGCTTGTGCTGTATTGTTTTAACTCCCATCGTTGTGATGCTGGTCCATCAGGCCGTTGCAAGCCGAGATAGCTTGAGCGCCTTGGCAACAAATTCATGCTTGAATAGACGTCGAGGTCCCAACAGCAGGCATGCGAAACAAAGTCGAAGTGTGTAGTTTGCAAGATATCGCATTGAAGGTATATCGGAGGTGCGGCAAGTTTCATCGAAGCCACAAAGAAAAGCTTCTTAGAAATCTCCAGCTTTCGGCGCCAAACCCCTAAACCCTAAACAACATACCCGAAGGCAAGTGCCTCTACATGCAGCTCTTTGCTTGGGCAGTGGATTCACTGAATCGCACGCTGCAGGTCAGAAGCCAAGCATCCTGCAAGCATAGTCTAAACTCCTTAAAGGGGGGTATTTAAACAGGAGATTATTTAGGGCTTAGGGTTTAGGGTCTGAATTCCTCAAAGGGGGGTTATATGGGGATTATATATCGGGGAGTATTCATTGCAGGGGTTATTTAGAGGGATACTAGGAGTCTAGTAGACTATAGCTCACATCTCAAACAATGTCCAAGCTACAACAGATGAGGTCGACGGCGTGTCAAGGAGCGGATGCGCTGCTTTTTCTTGGATGCATCATACCTTCAGTGGCTGCCCAACAGAATTCAGGACTGCTGACAAGCAGAGGCAGCACCTAGGCATTCTTGACATTGCCAGATCCCAAGCAAGACGGATCTGCAATGCGCTGTAAATCAGAAACTTGCCGTCACGAGCTGGCACTACCAAGGCAGGCTTCGAGAGCAGATGACTGAGAGCGCAAGAGGGGCAATAGCTTCCAATGCTTCCCACAGCTATCAAACAGCTGAAGGTTTTGAGCACAACTCCCTGGAGCAGCTTCTGATCAATTTGTGCAACGCCTGCCTGTCCAGATTGCTTATGAGGGTCAGCTAGCTGGCTTTCTTCGATGTGCTCCAATTCTCGTGCCTGCGCTCCGTGTCATCAGCTAATTTGAACCTACAGATGCAAACCGCCCAAGCCCCTTGTGGCCACAACCCACTCCACTTCATAGACCTCTTTCCCAAGCTTGTTAAGAAATTCCCGCAAGTTTCAGCGGCTATTGTCAGAATCATCTGATCTTGCCAGGAGCATTTGCAACAATTCTTCAACACGTTTGCCACTTGTCAGCAGAAGTAGAACCGACAGCCAGACATACCTGCAAGATGTGAGCTGATATAGGAATGAAATTTAGTATAATGTGGGTCCCAATAGTTGGGCTTGCCATTGTAATCCGGGCTCTTGTGCAGGGATCCTCCATTTTGGCAAGCATTTATTTAAGCAAACTCCTATGTCATGAGCCCTCAGGCTCCATTTCATCCCCAGTTTCCGTGTGCTTTTTGTCCAAAACTTGGTGTCCTCTCCCTCTTTAAAGGGGTAATGTATACATATATATATATATATGTATGTATAGATTAGCTTCAGGGTTTGCAAGATTGAGGGGTCGCTGTTGGGGTTTCGTTTAGTCGGGGTTTAACATCATTGAAGTTTATTTGAGGGTATGCACCGGAGCGCACTTTCTTTCCGCGGAAGTCTGGATTTGGATGGTTGCTTGTACTCCTTTGCTCACGATGGCTGTCACAGATGATCACAGGTTTTCAGATCGGAGCTGGATGACTACATCAAAGAAGGCGGGAGAAAAATTGAGAGGACATCTGAGGCCTTTCCAAGGCCTCCATTATTGGGATGGGCCTCTCAGCACAGCACCCCCAACGTGACCGAAGTCCACATGGCAGGCCTCAAGCTTGAGTGCGACTTGAGCTTCAAGGACAACGCTGACGCACGCAGCTGAGCTTTGGAGCACTCACCGTGTGCAGCGGTGTTGCTTCCATTCTCCTCCAAGAAAGTGGTTGCGCGCATCACAATCTCATCCTCGAGCGAAGTTCACATGCAATTGTTGCTGTGGTTCTAAATAGGGAATTTACATATGATATTGTATAATTTCAATGTGTATATATAATATGGTATAACATTATTGTATATATGTATATATAATATGGGCAGTTCGTGCAGAAATTCTGCAAGTCAAGGAAGCTTTAGCGTGGGCAACTCGAAGCCAACAATACTGCCCCCACCCTGTAGAGAGCGGGGCAATACCCAACCTCTACTCTACCCGCTCTTTGAGTTTGCAGGTGCTGCAGCTTATTGATGGCCGCGGCGGATTGCTGGACATGTTGGACGAGGAGGCATCGCTGTTGATTCAGCCGGCGGCACTTCGACATGTATTATCAACAGCTCGTTGAGCATAATGAGCTCTCTTTTCTCTTCATTACCTGGAGCAGCACGATGCAGGAGGATCATATTTTTGTTCTCAGAACTGTTCTTCTTCGTCTTACGAGCGCTCTCATTATGGTTCCCGCTCGCCTTGTTTGGCCTGTCAAGCATGTACAGCATGCTTTGGTAGGTGGTGATGCCGAAAGCCACCGACGAATCCTATGTGTCCAAAGTCAAGTCAGGCACATCAGTGGGTGACGCTGCAAATTGAAACGGCATCCTGGTTGCAACAGTCATGCTCCTGCCTGTGCAGGCCACTCGAAGCATCAATGCTTCGTGCAGTCGAAGATCAACAGCAAAGTCAAGTTTGGAGTGTGCTGCCCAGACATTCATTATCTCCTAAGTGGCTTGCAAAGCAAACCTGTATGTAAGAAGTTATCCCTTCAGCACCGCCGAGGTAAAACACTTTGCAGGTGAAGTGTCTGCCTCAGCAGAGAGTGCGTTAAGCCAGGGTTTCTGTTTGAGCAAAGCTGCTTTCATGCTGCCTCCGAGGTTACCTACAGCTGTGAGGGATTTCTGCAAAAGAATGCAGACAAGCCGCCAGATGACTTCATGAAGTTGATGACCTGTTCAGAGACCTCACCTCAGTCTGCACATGTCTGCAGAAGCTTGCGGTTGCCCTCACGGCAGCTGCAAGTTATAGGCAGAAAGCTTGGTCTTGGCCAGAAGAACACAAAGCATTCACAGCAGGTGACTTTTTTTTGGGCGTGTGGACTCGAGGCTTGACCTAATCCAGCAGCTAGCCAGCGAGCCTGGACAAGAGGCGGAAAGCTTTTCTTGTCGGTTGCGCCCAGCTAGCTGTTGCCTCGATTAGCGCTAGCTGGGTGCAAATACTGGGATACTTTCATGGACCTGGACTTAAGATTCAATCCGCATGCCCCAAGCATTGTTCTCTCAGAAACTACCCGACGAGAGAGCCTTGCTTATCCGACCTGCCCGAAGATGATTTGCAACGCCTGCTGCGATCAGGCCGTCTCGCCAGGAAGAACGTCGAACCGCAAGCCCAAGTCGACTTCTTCTAAGCTACTTGCCTTTCGTGCGCAAGAAATTCTGGACAACCTGGCGCTACTGCATGCCTGAGATGGTGACAGCCATCCATGTGGGGAGATGCCAAGGTTTCGTGCCTCTTTGCGAGCTTTGCTTAGCAAGATTGGCTCCTCTGACCCGCACTTCATTCGCTGCATCAAGCCAAATGCTCAGAAGGCACGGTCAACGTCACAGACACATATATGAAAGCCTTCTTGGTGGTTGCAGCTCTCAGGGGCACAAGTTGTTTGACAGTGTATGGAGTGTTTTCGCAGGTGGCCGGCCAGTTTGATTCGAAGATGGTCGGCTCCCTCACGCTTCATACTGTTAGCAACAGATTTTCCCAGCACATGAGCCATAACCTAAACTCCTGAAAGGGAGGTTATATAGGGGATTAATTATATAGGGGACGACTAGGAAGTTTACTAAGGGGGATATTAGGAGTTTAGACTATAATGCCTATAATCCCCTATAAAATCCCAGTTTCCATTTCATTTTCCATTTTCTTTTCCATTTGATTCTCCATTATTAAAGGAGGATACTAGGAGTTTAGACTAGGGTTCACATGAGC
>CAJNIZ010006755.1:0-17172 GCA_905231905.1 Symbiodinium pilosum | reverse complement strand
CACGTCTGTGTTCCTAGAGCAGACGGTCACCAAGGCATCCATGACGCAACCATAATAGCGTTCGTGTTCCTAGAGCATACGATTACGAAAACATCCATGCCCAAACCAGAATAACGTTCGTGTTCCTAGCGCAGACGGTCACCAGAGCATCCATGACGCAACCATGATAACGTTCGTGTTACTAGACCATACAATTACGAAAGCATCCATGCCCAAACCATTATAACGTTCGTGTTTGTAGAGCAGACGGTCACCAGAGCATCCATGCCTAGACCACAATAGCGGTCATGTTCCTAGAGCATACGATTACGAAAACATCCATGCCAAAACCATAATAATGTTCGTGTTCCTAGAGCAGACGGTCACCAGAGCATCCATGACGAAACCATAATAACGTTCGTGTTCCTAGAGCATACGATTACGAAAGCATCCATGCCCAAACCATGATAACGTTCGTGTTCCCAGAGCATACGATTACGAAAGCATCCATGCCCAAACCATAATAGTGCTCGGGTTCCTAGAGCATATGATGACCAGAACTTCCATGCCCAAACCATAGTAACGGATAACGTTTGTGTTCCTAGATCAGACGGTCACCGGAGCATCCATGCCCAAACCATAATAATGTGGCTGTGATTTGGGCCAGTACGCAGACATTCAGCATCAAGCAATGGCTGTTTTGAGTGAGCACACCTGAGAGGGTGGGCGCTTGTGCGAAAATTTTCATTTTTTCGCACGGGTTCCCGTTGCTACCGAGTCTTCCGCTGGTGATCCTCGTGTGAAATCCAACCACGACATCAACTGAGGGGCATGAGCACAGTCACTGATCACGAGAAGTTGCAGTCGCATGGAACACCCCAAGAGTTAGTGCACAGATTTCGTTAACTTCGTGATTAACCTCTAGTATGTGAACTGCAACAAGGCTTGTCAGAACGGCGCTCCACCACGATAGGAAAGGGCTCCTGGGTTGATAGTGTATGCGTTCCCCCTACTGGTACTGCTTAGTCTTCTGTCCCTCTGTTCTGAACAGTAACGAGAAAGGTGGAGAGACCTACATGCTGACATGTAGACAGCAGTGCAGCGCTTTTGGGCCATGGGCGCGCTGAAAGGCCCGGACTTGGTCTGAGGGCACATTGAGGGGATGTGGCAGTTTCTATTTCTATTGCTTCTTAGCCAGCCGCTAATCCACCAACATTTGTTGTGCCGCACTCAGACGTATTTTGTAGAATGAGTTGACACCGGCCGTGCCGAGCTCAGCTGCATTTTGGAAGACTCGCTACTGCTGCAAGCGCCTTTTAGTTCCCATAAAACCTGTTGTGCCGAGCTCAGCTGTACTCTGTAGGACCTGGTGTTGCTGCGTAGGGGATTGGGTCGTTGCTTGCTCATTTGGGCTTTGTCTAGCCTTTGGGCTTTGTCTAGCGGAAGTGATGGATCTCGCGTGCAACATCATAGGGTTCTCGGCATGTGGGGGAGGCCATTCAACTTAGTCGAAGCCAATGGGCAAAAAGAGTGGACAAGAGCCTCGTAAAAAGAAATATCTGCACTCCCCTCTGGGGCTGGGGATAAGTTGTTGCTTTGCATCATCCTCTTTGATGGCCGATCCCAGAGACATGCCACACACAGGCAGACATATAAACCAGTAGCGATTTTGCACCGATGGCATTGCTTGGGATCATGGTCTGTGGGCTTCCGGGAAGTGTAGGAGTAGCTGTGGACCCATCTCCCGGTTATGTACGCAACATGTGCAAATCGGAGCCGATATGCCGGCCAAAGCCGGTCAGAGTGGTGCGCCAGGGATATTTGGGCTGTTTAGTTTATTTTAGTGTGGGCTAGGTCAAGGTGAAACACTGCTCGTTGCGGCTGCTGCTTGTAACCTCTGCCAGTAGCGCAAAGGTTGTGGGCTGTAGGTAGCTGAACCCTGCCCTGAAAAATGCTGGAAGCCACATGCGCCCAGTATTTGAGGTGGGAGCTTCTCACGCCGGGGGTAGTAGCGATGTTGCTTTCAGGCCTGGATGCAAGGGACTATGTGCACTGAGTACTGTCGACTGGTGGCCCTAGGCTGTAGTCTCTTTTCTTCGTGTCCGGGAGTGAAAGTCATCATCCGGGCCTGCCGCCGGGGACCGCATTGTGTGGGGCACTGCCCCAGCCTCCTCCTCTGGGGGGGTAGCGCAGTGAGAAGAAGAAGAAGAGAGAGAGAGAGACTTTTTCGACTCTCGGATCGCAGAACAGTGACTGTCCCTTGCGCGGCCTAAACAGGGCTTGTGCCTGTGTGTGTCCCTAGCCCCGCAGGGCAGCAGGTTTGCAGTCAAGTTGCATGACAGCCGCCAATGTGGGGCCGACGCACACGCATCCGGTGCGTACACCCTGCAATGCGTTCATTGCCTATTCAGCCTGATAACAGAGCATGTAGCAGTTGCATTCAATGTCAGAAATATCATCCGAATTGCAACGCATTGCTCTGACCCCATCATCAAACTGCCATAACTCACGCTCGGGCTCCCATGATGGGGCCGATGAGGAATGTGCAGCATTAACCTGAGAGGCGTCACAGTGCACAGCGAATGCTCGATAGTGGCCAGATTGAGGACTCTGCCCAATATGCTTGATGCCCCCAACAAGCGTATACCTGTGCCATGAAACTGCAACGGATTCATTGAACAGGGGAACAGATATGGTGGCTTGTGGATGGCATTTGATACGCTGACAATTTTTGCCTCTGTCAGGATCGGAGTACCTGGCAAGCATCACAGTAAGAAGAGGGGGTTTGGAGGTAAGGGCATGAACGTAGTGTTGATGATGCCACGTGTCAATGCAGTCCTGAACTGTCATCGCGTCGTCAGGCATAGTCAGCGAGACGACAGTGCCCCTGTCCTGTGTTGTGATGTGCTGACCATGTGGCGCCTCGCTAATAACTCTAGCCTCCCAAGTGCACATGAGGGCCGGAAAGCGGCGCCTGTCAAGGATATGACGAAGCACTTCAGTACAGTCTTGTTGTATGTGTATTTGCTGCCAGCTCGTCAAGACTATCCTCCATGGGAGCATATCTAGTACCTTCACAGGCTTATTGTTGTGTTTTTCAGTGGCCTTCAGGGCCGTGAGG
This sequence comes from Symbiodinium pilosum, assembly GCA_905231905.1. NCBI lineage: Eukaryota > Dinophyceae > Suessiales > Symbiodiniaceae > Symbiodinium > Symbiodinium pilosum. The sequence continues at coordinate 14,072 of CAJNIZ010006755.1, read as the reverse complement.
AGCATGCCAGTCGGCCTCGTAGCGGCTGGTGCAAGTGGCAGAATGTGCAACGTGAGATGTATGATGGAATGCAGATAGCAGAGGTTGCTAGGATTAACTAAACGGAGACTCAATAGCGTGGCTGGGACTTGCGGTAAGGCTTTGGGCACGAGGGCGTTGCTGGCCTCGTTCACTGGTCCTGCCCGAAGACTAACTCCTGAACCTCCTTCATCAGCGGCGACCGCTCCACGCGGGCCGGACGGATTCTTGCGCCTATCATCAACCAGGCCTCCAGAGCGAACCATTTCCGAAGCATGTGCATCATTTGCGAGGGTCCTGAAGCGACAGCTCGAGCATCAGTGTCACCGAATGCCCCGTCATCTCCGCAGTGAGCGGGCGGGTCGCTGAAAAGCGAAGGATAAGCCCCGGCTCCACAAGCAGGGTCCGAATCTCCTCCATGTCTCGGATGAACTTCTCCTTGGCCACGGCACCCAGTTCTGGGGCCGCGCTTCGAATCTTTCCATAGCAGATAGGCCCACTGAGCGTCCGCGGCCGTCTCCGCCTGCTGCGGGGCCGAAGGTGACACCAGCCAGCCTTGCTTCGCCGCGTTCTGAAGACTTTCCTTGTGTGACAGCCTTGTCAGGAGTGTCGAAGACAAAGATGAGAAGTGTGTGTCTCAGCGTTCGGTTGATCTTGCCCGGCTCGTTGATGCGCAAGTGGTTCCATCGCTCGGCCACCCCCGCGAGGGCCGGTATGATGCTCCCTGAGTTCTCCTCCACGTTGAACGTCATCAACACGGTGTGATCCGTCTGGATGCGGGTGATATAGTCTCCTTGACGGAGTGTCAACCTGGCCAGCGCCTTGACTGTTGCCTCCAGTCCTGAGCCATCGCTCGAGCCTTGATTTTGATGATGTTGCTGAGGCCTCTATCCCCCCCGACCGCGGCCTTTTCCTTTGGCTGCTTGCGATGCTGGTGACTTCGCCGGCCGTTCCCCCGTGATGCACGGCTCCCCTGAGGGGGCCGGCCTCTTCTGGTGCAGCAGGTATTGGTACAGAGTGGATTCGTCCTGGTCCATCTCCGTCGCCGCCATGACTGGTGGCGGTGTCGGGGCCCGCAGGGTTAGTCAGGATTGCTCCGAGGAAGAGCTGCCGCACGTGCTTGCGTGCTGTGAGGCTTTCTTTACCTGCGCTCCGCAGTAGCGACACGGGGAAATGAGATGCCCTATTTTCCGACTGTCAGCCAGGGCAGCAGCTCCAGCTGTGTTGTAAATTTCGGGGTGCGCTTTCAGAATGTGGAGTTTGATGCTTCTTATGTTTGCCACCCATTGCGAGCATATACAGCATCTGTGTCGCAGCTGTTCAAGGATGTCAGCGTGCTGTGCGCAACCATTGACTGAGTGGTTTAGACAAGGCTCTGATCTGACTCAGCGGCGTATTAGGTTCATGTGCAGGTGTGATGTCAGTCTGAGCAACCGCCACATTGCTACGAGGGCTGCTCACAAAATCGGCTCCCGTGGCCAGCATCCTGCCTCGGTGTCGTATCACGCTCCTGGCCCTCTGAAACGTCTTGCAAGGTCGCTTGCTGAGCCCTCCACATGGCTGGGCAATGCCTACCGGCGAAGTGTCGGCAGAAATTGTGCCAGGTCTTAAGGTCTTTTTTACAAAGCCCTCAAACCGGCATTCCGTCAATACTATGCTCCCGAAAATCCCCCTTGGCTGGGGGCAAAGTGGGCATCTGATGCACGCGTTTCTGATGCAACTTTAGGCCTGCTACACCAGCAAAGTGGAGCCCACACTCTTGGCATTTATATTCGGCAGTTCTTGCCTCGAGTTGCCCACCTATCAGCCCACCAGCTTCGGCTCCCTGATGGGGCCGAGGAAGAGGCGCAGGCGAGTTGCCCATTTCACCTGACGCGGACGTGGTGGTAGGTTCGCTAGGGTTAGTGCAGGGACAGTTGTTAAGGTGCGAGGTCAGGGAATCCCCTTGAACACAAAGCTTGATCATCCATGCCAGGGTCCCTACATTGTTGACCATGGGATCATGTGATGCACGAGCGCTTTCCATGATTTGTTGGCAGCGTTTGCGATACAAGTCAAGTGGATCAGATATGACAAACCTATCGTACAGATCCCTGCTGGATTCTTTGTGCATGTGGCAAAGCTCCCTACTATGGCCCGAATATGTTTGGTCAACGCCATGGTGAGCCTGTCAACCTGCTTCTGGCCCAGGCCAACAGCGTGGAGGCCGTAGAGGGCGGTGCTCCTAACACACGTAACCCAGTAGTTGCCTCTTTATACTGAAATCAGGGAGACCCGTGCTTGGGCTACCATATCCCTCACCCTTGAACAGTGAGCCACTGCCCTTGCTATGGCGTGGTCAATGCTTCTGCCCTGGAGATAAGCGAATTGAGGCCATGTCGCGGCCCCCTCGGAAACAAGGGGCCGAATTCTATTGTTCAACGCTTTGGCGAATATCTTTCCACCCGCCTCAGTGAGGGATATAGGCCGAAGCTCGCTGGGTTTGTTTGCTGATTTCCCAGGCTTTGGGAGCCACACCAGCCATGAATCCGCCCACAACACTGCGAATGTGGTAATGTCCTGCCAAAACTGTTGACAAATATTGGCTAGGGCCTGGATAACAATGTTGGCGCCTATTTTCCATAGTTGCATGCTTGCAGCGTGAGGAGGAACGGCCTTTTTGGCAGCAAGGCCTTGAAGCGCTTTTGCGAGTTCTGCTTCGGTGAGCGGGTCAGAGCAGCCATTCATGCCTTGGAAGCAGTGCGTGGTGAAGCTGCCCTTGTTGGCCAAGGGCACCAGGGATCGCCGCGTGGTCGAAGAGGATGCTGCCATAAACTTGCCATCTGGTTTTATCTGTGAAATGCACCGCCGCTCGGCATTTCACGTTTCAATCTTTGGCCCTGGTGGCGAAGGCAGCCTCGCGCAGTACTGGCAAGGTGAGGATGAGGAATGGCTTTAAAGGATTGGCTTGCAAGACACTGATTTTGCTACAACCATTCCGCTATTCTTTCATGAGGATGGTGTCCCATCCTTCAAGGATGAGTCCTTCTCCTTCTGGTCGTGGTCAGCCTTGTCTGAGTTGGGCAGCTGGCAGTCTCGTACATGCGTGGCGGGCTTGGCTTCCAGCCGTGTACTCCCTGAAACACGGCGTCGAATCGCTGAAGTGCTGGCATGGGACTTGCACACTCTACGGCAAGGCCACTGGGACAATGTTTTCAGCTTTTTTTCAGCTTTGGTTCTAAAATAGGTAATATGATATGCTATAGGGTTGGAGGGCGAAAGCCTCGGCTTCCCCTCCTAGGAAATCCAGTGTTGGTTCTTATGACGCAGCATAAATACCGCGTGTGTACAGTTTCCCAATGACAAAGGCACACGTCCTCACGTTGACCACCTGAGCAATCCTTGGAAACTGGGCAGCCAACGTCACCGTTTGGCCGGTAAAAGAGTGGCAGGCCCGTACACCGCACGTTTCTGCAGCTGGCAGGGAGACATGGAAGCCCGAAACTATGCGCGTGTTCCCGCGAACAGACACTACCGTGACTGGCCCGCAACATAATATTGTTTCGTTTCCAGTTTCATGATGTCTCTGTGTGTGTCAACATCTTACATACTTAATCATGATACTTGCAAGCACATGTGGAGTCAGCGGATGACCATGCAGCAGGTTGCAGGAAAGTGCGGGAGCAGACCGTCTAATCAGGCAATCACCAATATAGCATGCCATGCAGCGCTCTCTGGACCAACCGGCTCAGGTCCACCGGACACACCTACGTGGGCAAGGCAACCCTTAACAATTATAATCCGACATCGGTTGGGTGTAACATACAACCTGACAGGTCCAGTGTCTGCGGTCAAGCAGGTATCAGGTCCGACAATCAGCTTCACTGCAGTCTGTGCTGTAGCAAGTGTGCCTGCCAGGCTGATCGGAGGGCACCTCCTGCAACCTATGACATGGGCGCGCAGCGCACTCTCTATGCAATTCAGACAGAGTGTTGCACAGCAAGATACAGGTACAAGCCCCGTGGTCGTGGACATGGAAGCGCAACCCAAGAGGGTAACGTATTCAGAAAGCACACCTGTACTATCACTTCAGGTTTTGTTCGGATGATCTTGGAGGCCAGACGCGAGCTGCCCAGTTCCGGGATGGCTAGCGCCCACAGTGCTGCCAGTGCCAATGACACAGTGTCGTGCTTATACTGCCTTCTGCCCCACGCAACCCAAACGCACCTTACCCTCCTCACGTCGGAGATGACGAGCCCCCTCAGGACGGCGTCCGTACACCTAAGTACCAGCTGGTACCTACCTTCTGGATGAGTTACCGACTGCACTTTGGTCGCTGCAGCGTCTTGAAACACGAGACATTACCACCCTGGCGGCGCATCTGCATTCGCAACGCATTGCGCCTGCAGAGGTACAGAGGGAGGCCAGTCGCATCTATGCGATTCAGGTGGACGATAGCCCACTCAGTGAAATCCAGGCGGAGCTCCAGGAAGAATTGGCGATACAGCGACAGACATCGCTTGTGGTCACGCTTTTCTTCTACAGAGTGCACTTGCAGGATGAAGAGTGCCGGCAGTTTCACAAATTCCTGCTTGATCGACTGCAGAGCACGACCTAGTCCGCAGCCGGAGCTCACATGGTACGGAAGGGAGCCAAACATGACCGACTCAGCAGGAGTTATGCAAGTCTTGCTTCACCAAATGCCTACAGGCTTGCTAGAGGCAGTAAGTAAGCTGTCGTCACTCCTTGCTCCTTAACTCAATGGCATATAGGCTGGCATAACAGGACCCAGCGATTCCACAGCTACGAGTCAACACAATGCACTATCGCCTCATGCATCCTGATCAGCCAGCAAGTTGCCACCCAAGTGGGTAGAAGAGATGTTGGTAGATGTGTGACAGATTGCATGTGCGCTCGAAGCAGCACTGTCCAGACTAACTGCAGACATACTTGGGTGAGCATTGCAACTTGGGCTGCCCTGCCGGCCATATCCTCAGACCTCCTGTGCCTTACTGCGTACATTCTGCTCATGTATGGCGCTTGTCGAAATGTCAGGACGTCTGGAGGACACCTCCCGTGCTCGCCTTAGCAGTCCCTGCAAATTGGTTACATGCAGAGCCTTGCCTTAACTGTGGCAGGGCGCCAGGCGACTACCGCATCCGCACCAGGTATGTTTTTTACATCAGGCAACTGTAGCCTTGCAGGCTTGCGTGACAATGTGGTAAATGGCAGGCTCAGCGCATCCAGCCTTGAGCGGGCTGCCTGTAACAGGCCGCATCGGAATCCGGATGCCCTCTGGACCTTGCAACCATTGGTGCCCCCTTGCCAGGTGATCTGGAGGACACCTCCTGAGGCAAATCTCACAGGCCAGGGTTGTTGTGCTCGCAGACAGGATTGCACACGACCACAGGATTCAACTCATCAACCTGGTCTTACACGGAAGCCTCAGGTGGAATCGCAGAGGGTACAGCTTGCCATCATGCGCAATCCATACCGAGTTCAGGTCTCAAATCGCAGAGACGCTCATCCTCCAGTTGCATGCCTAGTTACAACCACTTCAGTGTGTACACACGTTGCATGCCTTCTGGAGGTCGCCTCCTGCAGCACGACAGGCGCCTGTTTCGGTTTGCGCCTGCAGCAGTGGCACACAGATGACACACAGCAGCTCAGTAGACTCCCCAGCAAGCCAGGCTTGGAGGTTACCTCCTGAGGTCCCCGCCTCCTTGTCTTGCGCATTCAGGCACCCGGTGCTCCTGCATGTCTCATGGTTTGTGGCACGACCCATCATGACCTGTCAGGTAGTCTGGAGTTCACTTCTGTCCAGAATACACTGGCGACCTCAGACTCTGATACAGGCACCTCGTCGGGCTCTGATCAGGAAGGTGACATTGAGGCACAGCTTCCGGCTGACAATTCGAATGCTGCCTCCAATCTGGACTGGGAATACTGGCCTACCCTCACCTGTGAGACCTGGGGCTACTTTCGCCGGAAGTTCTTCCAAGAGGCCTGCGTTCGTATGGTACACGAGGACTGCGCAGCATCAAATACTACAGGAGCGGCAAAAGGTGGACTCATCAGGAGGGTGCAAAGGCTGGTCATCGCAAGATCCCCTGATGACTGTTACCGAGAGGTCGCCCTGCTGTGCAGGATCAAGACCGCCCTCAAGTTCAGGAAGCTCATGCAGACGCACAGTCGGTACACTGGCAACTCATTCTTGCCAAATGACGCGTACTGGGATCATCAATGGTCCGGACTTCAGGGATGCCACCTGAATCTGACATTCACAAGTCCTCACATGTAAGCAGCCGTGCTTGCATAAACCGGTTTGTCCTCCGGTGCGATTGCACTACTGCTAGTTCTAGCGTACCCTGTGCCTGGGGGGTAACAAGCGAACTCCTCTCGCATCTGCAGAGGATTCAGGTGACATGCAGCAACCTCACACACCGCTTTGCCAATCAACTTTGGAGGTCACCTCCCACTGTCTCTTCCTCTCGGCACTGCGGGTCCAGGCTCCTGCTGCTTTCGTAAATATCACGGGTTGCGACACGCCAACTCCTGACTTGTCAGGGCATCTGGCGGCTACAGTCACACCTACAAGGCAACTGCAGCCCTGCAGGCTTGCGCAGCACTATTGAATCACTATTGAATGTCTCAGGCTCTGCACTGTCCATCATAGTAGTGCGGATTACAACAGGTTGCAGTGCAATCCACATGTCTTAGATGCCTCCCATTTGCTGATGATCCGCCGTCAGGCGATTGGGAGGTCACCTCCTAGGGCACACACTACAGGCCAGGGTTGCCAAGTAAGCCTGCTTAGCGCCCGACCTCCTTTCCGCTGTCACTCAGGTCTGACGTTGAGCTCATGGTGCGAGGCGGTACGCCATCAGCTAAGCGTCCAGCACAGCAAAAATCCCACAAGCGCCCTGCAGCAGTATTCGTATGTTAAAAGCCGGCCACTTGCAAATCCGCTGCGCGCACATACAAGAAACCTGCGATGGACGCCGCCCGCGCAGAGCAAAGTAGCGACATGCCGAATGAGGCAGCAGCGTCCAACACGTCGGAGGATGGCAACAGTAGCACGTGCACTGACTCGAGCGACACGACGATCACAGAGGATACAACAAGCATCGCTCCTTATGTCCAGGCATGCAGTGCTGCAGTCAGCCCCCAAGCTACTGAGCCAGGCAGGCCGTCGGGGCCACCTGCCCCGACCCCAGCTAACCAACCGAGGCGACCTAGGGAGCTCCCGGCAGTCCCAATCTTCTGTGGGTAGATGTGCGCACCGGCTGACTCTGACTACGACACTGAAGGGCAAAAGGAGCCTGTCTCCTGCTCACAGCACATGTGCTAGCTTTAGCATCCAATCCACTATTTGCCTGTACGGTCATGCATGCACCCATAGACTCAAGCCTGTCGTGCCGCAGTGTCGTGCGTCTGCAGCTCCAGTAGTGACTGAGTGGGCCAAACGACGATGGGCGACCAGCACCAGGCGGATGGCTGGAGCTTACCTGGCCAGAAAACCTGCTCAAAATAGCCAGGCAGAGACGGCTCGTGATAAAGGTTGCCCTGAGCTTCTAGCTCAGCACAGCTCGGAAGCTGTAACTGGCGAAACCTCTGATCATGACGAGGTACGGGTCTCGTCACAACAAAATTGGAGAGACCTCATCTGACCAAGCAGCTGCGCATGATCATCGGTGACCATTCTTTCCTTACTGGTCACACGCACGATGAGGTTCTATCCAGACACAAAGTAGAGGATCCGCTTGCGCGCCTGGATAGGCTCACCACGCAGCGCATCAATAAAGCTCGTGCAAATGGGTATCTCATCCACTCCGATGCACTTACATGGTGGTGGCAGCAACTGCTAGACGGCATGGAGACGCCTGTCACAGCGCAGCCGCAACAGCTGCGCAGGAGTGCGCCGAAGCAACAGGTCCTATGTGAGATATGTGGGCTTGCCTTCCAGGACCCTGCTGCCCTCAAGTTCCACCACACCAAGGCACCAAGGTGCACCAGCAACGCACTAAGGAGCAACAACTTGAGCATAAGCAGAAAATGCCGGCTCGAGATGATGACCACATGCAACACTGCGTGGGAGGTCTCCCCCAATGCAAGCATTGCGGTCACCGCTTTTCGGCGTGGCCGGCCTTCATGTCCCACATCAGCAGACACTGCTGTCCAGTTCTGCGTCTTGGCGAGGAACAGCCGCCAGAGATGAGAGATCGAGAGCCCGACCCTCCACCTCTCAGTCAGGACCCCGGTATGTTGCAACAGGCTCGTGAGCAAACACTGGAACAGTTAGCGGCATCAGTCCATGCGAGGAACCGACGCCGCTTCTGTCCAATCTGCGGTCTGTGGCTTACCAAGCCAAGATTTCTCAAGTCGCATATCGTTCAGCAACATGCCAACATCAAAACCAGATTGCCTCAGCGCCACGAACGGCTCAAGTGTCTTCCAGCGGGGCCAAAACTTTGCCCATACTGCCACCTCAAGCATGACCGAGGACGTGTCGCATGCCCAGTTTTTCAGACTGCAGCCATCCTACATGACATTGCGCGTAACCTGACTGCGGCCTCAGACTAGCCCGAGGAAAGCCGAAATCGAGCAGGGCAAGATGGAGATGCAAGTCTTCCAATCCATCATGGGCGAGCCGAGCCAAACACCGATGCAGTGGCAACTCCCCAAGCGAGACAGGGAGGAGGACGATGCGGAAGATCAGCGGAAACGGAGGCCGCCTCCCAGATCTCGTCAGCAGGGTGCCAAAGGCCGGGGCAGGGGCTCGGGCCAAGGGCGCAATCAAAGCCAAGAGCAGGTAGTGCAGTTGGTAGCGCAGCTGGCACTGAGGCACGAGGACCAACTACAGTTGGTCCGTCAGGACACAGGCTTCGTGCTGTTTCTACGCATCCAGACGCCACTATCGGTGCTCCCCCAACTGCATCAGGTAGGGCAAACCTGGGTGCAGCAAAAGGACAAGGATCCATCAAGTCCTGGTTTGCCCTTGCGCGTGGTCCTGCTGGGCAGCTTCCTCACAGCATTGAAGACCAGAGTGGAGAGGGTCATGACAGACTCCAAATCAGCAGAGGACAGCAAGAAAGCTCAGCTCCTGACGGACAAGGGCCACTTCAACTTTCTGGGCAGGCAAGGTTTACAGCCCGCTGCCAAATACGGAGCCGACTCCTCCGCAGGACACCTGCCGGGCCATCACGAAGCTGCAAGAGCTGATCCTACGCCCACGATTGGTGACCCGGTTCCACGCGTCGCGGAAGCACACCGCACAAATCACGGGGGAAGTCCTGCCCTTTCTTCTCGAGCATGACAGGAGGCATACGAGATCCTCAGCTCGATGGTCCACAGCGCGGCGATCCACCTGGTGGGAGGGCGCCTCCGCTTCGAACGCATCCAACGCTCCCCACTGGCACAAGCGCGACAAGGCCATCCGCTGAAGGACCTGTGCCTCCTCAACAACTCCAATCACTGTTACGCAAACTCTGTGGTTGTTATGTTGATGCACCTGCGCTGTACCGTACATGCACGTGCCACTCTCCAGCTTGACAATTTTCTTGGCCGTCTCCTCAGGACATCGCGCAAGGCTCTATGGTCGGACATTGCGTGGTCCACTCTGGCACGTGGATGGGTCAGACCCTCATCTCAACACGATGTGGCTGAGTTCATCAACTTCTTGAGTGAACGGGGCCACTTCCAGCAACCTGACTATCTAGGTGCGTGGCAATCCAGACGGCGCATGCAGGGAATCCAGGTGAGAGACCGGGGCATCACCTGGCCACTGCCTCTGCGCCAAGTCTTGACACCTCAGCAATCCCTAGGTGACATCATACAAGTCTGGCCTGCTTAGGAGGGAACACATGCGCTGACTGGCACGCCGCTATGCATCTTGCTCCAGCTGAACCGGATGGGGTCAATGGGGAACAGGCGCAATCGTACCCCAGTCAAGCTGTGTACACACGTTGACATGCCTATATTCACGGAACCCGATTCCGTTGACATCACTTGGCAGAGGTACAGCCTGAGCGCTGCTATCATCCCCTCTGGGCATTACCAAACGGTCACTTTCTGGAATGGCCAAGCCTGGATGCATGACGATGGCCAAAAGCTTAAAAAGCTTCGTACTCTGTCTGAAGTTGAAGCCAACTGCTACCTTGTGTGCTTGACATATGCCCAGATGTGAGCAGTAGCGGGGAGGTTACCTCCGGTTGCATTGTACAGACACTTTTGAGTGCACCGCAATCTCTCTGTCTCACTGAGGCCACCTCACGTAGGCGCCTGCACTGTCGCTTGGTTCTTTAGGAACGGACAGTGCGGCAGTTGACCAAAGCTCTCAACAGAAGAGTCACATACCGACCGGTATGCGAAGTGACACGCCTGGCGAGATCTTCTCGCTGCGTTCGAAAGAAAAGTTTCTTACTTCGTGTTGCTGTATCTTGGGCTCCAAGCTACATGTGAACTTCCATGCTCAGGCTTAGTTCAAGCTTAGGCTTCAGCTTTAGCTTTTTCTTACTTTTGCTTCAGCTTCATGTCTTGCAGCTTGCGTGTGCTTTGATGCTTTCAGGACTCTCGTGCTCAGTTTCCTAAATTCATGAGCAGTAGCAGCCTTAGCAGTAGCTCGAGCTCGGATGGAAGTGTAAGGCCAGCCCATAGGCCAGCACCAGTGCAGCGCTTGCCTCCTTTGCTTCTCCATACCTCCTCCTGGCACATAAGGAGCCTGCGCCCAGCAGGCGATTTTGTCTGCGTTGTGCTTTTCCCTTCACTCTTTGGCATTCTGGGATCATACAGGGAAGGTTCCAGACTTTTGCTTAAGCCCTGCCCTCGGATGGTTCTGACTTGGGACCAGTAACTGTGGTCAAGCGTTTTCGCAAGCGTAACATTCCACCTGAGGACTTGCCTATGGACAAATCAGGAACAGTCGTCCTCTGTTGGTTCAGGTGCCCGCTTCCTTTAAGCCTTTGGCCAAGCCCATGCCAGGGACTGCAAGGCAAGTTCGATCAGGTTGGTTCTAGTGGGGATAGAAGGCCAGGTTCATCCTCGCAGCCACTTGCTTCCAGCATGCCATTGTTTGGTGCCGCCCCTAAGCCCATGCCAGCTTTTCTGCCTGTGCAGTCTGAAAGACCCATGCGTCCGCATGTGCAGCCTTTGCCCTTGCCTGTGGTGAAGGATGCGACCTTCTATGCTAATTACCCACTTGATAATGGCAGTGGAGCTTCTGTCGCACCTGTTGAGGAGACAGCTTTGCCTGCCTCTTCGCTGCGGCCGAGTGCCGTCATTCCCACTTCTACCGAATGGAGGCCCCCGCCTGGCTCAGGCTTTGTCTCCAGCAGAGCCCAGCGCAAGGAATGTTCGGCGATTGTGTTGACTTTGTTTCTACAGCCTTGCACCTTGCTCTAGCAGGGTACTCCAGGGCTTACAGGGTTCCAGCCACGCTTCAGAGCTCAGACTTCGGCTTCTGGATAAGATTGCTGATGCAACTGCGGTGCGTTACCTTCGCTCCGCTTTGCTTTTTGTCCAGGCCGTAGAAGATTTGGGAGGCAGACTCGTGTCTTTGTCTGATGCCATTGCGGCAGACGCACTTTTTGTGCTTCATCGCTCAGGTGAAGGCCCGCTTGGCCATCCCAGCAACGTTCTTAAGGCTGTGCGCTGGCTTGTTCGTACTTTGGAGCCTGACCCCTTTCCGGACTTGTGGAGCTCCATCTTTGGCACTTTTTCATGCGCCGGGAGTGTAGAGCGGAAAGAAAGTGTGCCCCTTCCCTGTGCTTTTCTCGCCTGGCTAGAGCAGTGCATTCTTGATTCCAGCTTTGGGGATGATGTTATCGCCTTCGCAGGGGGCATACTCGTATGCTGTCACGCCAGCTTGCGCTTCTCTGATAGCCAGCACGTGGATTGGTCCAGCTTTGTCCTCGATCATGCCGTCTTTCGGGCTGTGTCTTTTCGGACGAAGACTTCTCGCGCGGGCTGTCCGTTTGGGTTTCTTTGTGCAGGTTTTTGGGGGGTTTCGCAACTTAGTCATTCCTGGGTTGGTGGTTACCTCAACTGTCTGCGCAGATTTTGGATGCGTCTGCTCAGCTTTGCACCTCAGGCCACTTCCGATTGCATCTTCTTTTCCTGTGGCTCTGACACCTTCGTGCCCCTGTCGTACGCTTCGGCCTTGAAAACCCTGCGCATGCTTTTGTTTAACTGGGGTGGACGCAGTGATCCTTCCGTTTATACTTTGCGCAGCATGAAAACCACTATGCTTAGCTGGATGTCGCAAGTAGGGGTTCCCGAGGAACTTAGGGCCATGCAGGGTCATCACCGGCAGAGCTCTGCTCAGCTTTACTCCAGGGACGATGTCTTTCCCGAACTTAGGGCACAGAAGCTTTGGTGGGAGGCCTTCTTTCGGGGCTTCCGTCCATTAACCCCCCAACACAGGCGAGGCCAGCGCCCGCTTCAGGAGCCCGCGCTTCCGACTGCACCAAGTCCCGCCGTAGCTTTTGACCTTCAGCTTGACTTGTTGTGTGGGAACCAGGAGAGCAAGGTTCTGCCGATCTTCTGCCAGACACTCCCGGCCCTTTGCCTTCTGCTGAGTGTTTTCTTCCAGAGCAGGTCTCCTTGTCAGTGCCAGGCAATTCTGAGGTTCAGGCCTTTGAGAGGACAGCGATGTGGAATGCTCAGAAGCTCCTCTGGAAGATTCGCCTGCTCCGCTTGCAGTTCCTCAAAGCTCAGCTGCGTCAGATTGTGCATGTTCTTCTGTTGGGTTTCTTAAGGCAGCTTCAGGTGTGGTGCACGCAGCAGTGAGGCACAATGGGACTGCCAAGGTGTGTCTGCTTTGCAACGAGCACTTGCCCTGCTAGACTTTTTCCCGCGTGTGGTGCACTTACCACAGTCGCCAGCCTTTCCAGCTTGGCTTCTGCCCGCGTGTGCAGACGCAGGGCCTGCGCTATGCTTTTTGAGACGCCAGCTGATTCAGAATCTGGATCATGAGACAAACCCCTTTGTTTTTCGTAGCGCAGCCTTGTACCATGTTCCTTCATTTGCAGCTGTTGAGCTTGCCCCATGTTCAGTCATGTGCAGTTTACGCAGCTTGGTTGGGCTTGAGCTTTTCTGTGTTGCTTGCAGCCATTTTTGACTCACACGCTCGTTCGCGTCCGTGCGTGCCTGCAACCTCGAGTTCAGGTCACACTAGCTCGCTTCAGATTTCTTGTTGATTATGCGCGCCGACCTCTGCTTCTGGCCAGGTGCCCATAATCTTCGCTGCAGACGCTTTGCTTCCTCTTCAGAGGTGCCGCTTGCTTTGCACCGCTTGTGCAGCTATCACCGCTTGTGACATTGTGCGCATGTAGCACAGCTTTTCTCTTCAGCTCGCTTTGGCCCACACAGCTTCCGCCCGCTTCCTTCCGGCATTTCTCGAGCAGTCATGCCTTGCACGAGAAGGTTCAGAAGACGCTGCTTCAGTCCATCAACAACCTGTCCGTTGTTTCTGAGGACACGCTGGACTCTGTCTTGAGCGAGCTTTCCGACCGCCATCGTGGCAAACTGGTCGAGATCTTGGGCAAGCTTCAGGCCCCTTTGGACGATCCCCAGGATGCCACAGCTTCGTCCTCAGATGCGCAGCAGGCGGCCCCCCAGTTGGACCCAGCGGCTGAGGCGGCATGAGGTTCACTGATTTCAGACGAGCTCCCTGATGTCCATGTCTTTTTCGGCTTCGGATGCTTCAGCTTCGGATTCAGGGCCTACATTGAACCAGTCTGTGGCGCCTCCTAGCTTCGAGGCTTCGGATGGCCAAGCAGGGGCTGGTGCTGGTTTGTTGTTGGTGCTGCTGCTGCTGCTGCTGCTGCCGCTGCTGCTGCTTGGTGCTGGTGCTGGTGCTGGTGGCGGTGGCGGTGGGGGTGGGGGTGGGGGTGGGGGTGGGGGTGATGTAGAAAATAGGGCCCCCTAAGCGAACCCATATAAGCCTACGACAATACTTATATGTCCTGTACTTCTATAGAAGTATACACATGGCTGTGCACTTCCTCTGCCTCGAGTGGTTCAAGGCATAACACGGTGCCTGAGAGCAAAACCAAGAGCACTATACTATTCTACTG
>CAJNIZ010006754.1:0-14990 GCA_905231905.1 Symbiodinium pilosum | reverse complement strand
AGTACGGACCGTCTGGTTGTGGTAGGGACTAATCGCCCACCCCCCTCCCTAGTTTGGAAAATACCCCTTGCGAGGCTGCCTTCATGGCCCCAACTCTGAACCCTAAGCCCAAAATCCTAAATCGTAAACCCTAAGCCCTAAACCGTAAACCGTAAGCCTTAAACCCTAAACCCTATACATGTATCCCCCTTTCAAGGGGACCTAATTATTGGGTAAACCCTAAACCCTGAAGCCTGAACCTTTAGCCCTAGACCATGAAGCGATCTTCGTAAGCTAGGCCCTGATCTTGATCTGTTGTTTTTCACGGCCACGATGAACCGCGCGATTTAGGTTGTAGGTTAGCTCAATGTTAGAGGTATGGGGTTTATGGTTTAGAGTTTGGGGGTTAGGGTTTAGGTTTTAGGCTAGGTCAATTTTAGGGGTTTGGGGTGTGGGGTTTTGGTCTTGGGGATTCTGGTTTAGGGGTTTGGCGTTTAGGATTTAGCGACTTTTCATCTATGGCGGATCCAGACCCTAAACCCTCATGGAATTGATAGGCTATGATAGACTTTGCACCCTAAACCTCAGATCCCACACCCAACTGGGAGTATCCTACTACCCCCAAATGGTAAAGATGTTACCACGTTCTGTACGGAGCCTTTCGAAAGCCCATACATGCTACTTAGGTAGGTCTGACACTCCAAAATCCCTAGCCCTCAACTCGAACACCTTTCCTGTATACCCCTACATGATCCCTCTGGCCCTCTTGATCCCTATGCCCTGCACCCTAAAACCATTAACCTTTATGCAACTTCACTCCAAGCCTAAGTCCTTGCCTCTATTCAATGGTAAACCGCCCTAAAGTCTAAACCCTTACTAAATCCTAAGCCCTTAACCCTAAACCCTTAACCCCCAAACCCCTAACCCTAGAGCCTTAACCCTAAACTCTAAACCCTAGACCCCCAAACTCCATAAAACCCCACAAACCCTATAGAGCCCTGTATAAGACCCTAAAGCCCTATAAAACCCAATAAAACCCCTTAACCCTAAACCCTAAACCCAGGTGCAGCCCTCTGCCGCGCGCTTGCGGATCAGGATTTCTTTGTGGAGCCCGAGGTTGGATGCGAGTCTAGGGGTTAAGGGTTTAGCGGTTTAGGGTATAGGGTTCAGGGTTTGGGATATAGGGTTCAGGGTTTAGGGTAGTATAGGGTTCAGGGTTTAGGGGTTCAAGGTGTAGGGTTTAGGGTTTAGGGTTTAGGGGTTTGAGGTGTAGGGTTTAGGGTTCAGGGGTTGTTTAGGGCTTAAGGCGTAGGATTTAGGGTTCAGGGGTTTAGGGTTTTAGGGGCTGAAGGTTTTGGGTTCAGCATCTCAAGTCCAAGCATCCCTTTCAAGAGCAGC
This sequence comes from Symbiodinium pilosum, assembly GCA_905231905.1. Classification (NCBI taxonomy): domain Eukaryota; class Dinophyceae; order Suessiales; family Symbiodiniaceae; genus Symbiodinium; species Symbiodinium pilosum. Next base: position 13,613 of record CAJNIZ010006754.1, on the reverse strand, counting down.
TGTCTCAAGTCAAGGAAAAATACCCACCCGTCCTTTGGCCGCACAACATCCAGCAAATAGAATACCTTCATATTTCAACCAACCCTAGGGAACAAACCCTAAACATCAAAATCCCAAACTTTCCAGTAGATCCGTAAAAGCGGAGAATTTGAAGCGTTAGGGCGAAATAGTCTAACGGTGACAGGGGAGAACTTGAATGGTTAGAGCAAAATAGTCTAATCGCAAAATCGGGAATTTGAAGAATTGGAACGAAAAAATTAAGCGTAGAAGCGATAGTTTGAAGGGAAAGACAGAAATATTCTAACCGTAAAAGCGGACAATTTGAAGAGTCAGAACGAGATGGTCTGCCCGTATAACCGGAGAATCTGCAACATTTTGTCCCTGACCAGGGCCCTGCAGGTTCCACCCATTTGAACCTTAGGGATCCAGCCTTGAACCCTGAGGCTCCAGCCTTGAACCCCAGGGTTTCAGCCTTGACTGGGTTGCTGTTAAGGAGCTTAAATTAAGTTACCATAGCAGGTATATATAGTAAATAATAGGGTTTCCCCAATATAGTAACTTAGTTTAAGTTCCTTAACAGCAACCCAGTTCAACCCGGGGTTCCAGCCTTCAGCCTTGAACCAGGGTTGCTCCCTAGGGCCCTGAGGCTCCACTCATGACCTTGCCCATGAACAACTTGCCTTATGGGAGATTATAGGGATATTACAGGGGTTATATAGGGATAATGGAAAAGAAAATGGAAACTACTATAATGGGTTCTATATTGGGGAAATATTAGGGGATATTATAGGGGTTATGTAGGGATAATGGAAAAGAAAATGGAAGCTACTATTTAGGGTTTAGGGTTTAGGCAAACTTTTTGCCTTGCCCACCAACTTTCTTGACCTTGCCCACCTACTTTTTGACCTTACCCACCTACTTTTTGACCTGGTCCATTGGAATATGACCTTGCCCACCGACCTTGAAGGTCAGAAATTGGGGGGGGGGGGCAAGGTGGTAAAGTTCGTGGGTGAAGGTCATTTTGACCTTGCCCATTAAGACCATGCCCACGAACATTTTTGACCTTGCCCGCCTACTTTTTGACCTTGCCCACGAACTATTCATCTTGCCCACCAACTTTTTGGCCCTGTCCACGAACGCAGTAACATTGAAGCTACTATAAGAAAGATAGGTTAGGGCTTGGGGTTTAGGGGTGTAGGGGCTTCAGGAATAAAACTTACAGTTTAAGGTCGAGGGTTTAAGGTTTGGGGAGGTGGGTGTTAGATTTTTGGGTTCAGGGGCCCCCACCCACACAATTAGGACCTCACGTTTTTAGCACCTTTACCATTTTGAGGGAAGTCTAGGGTGTGGGGTATAGGGTTAAGATACTCAAGGTAGGATTTGGGATGGTTTGAGGTCTGGTTCTGGCATACCCCCCTCTCCATATCCTTCCATAAGCTTATAGACGCCCCAAAACATTTATTTGAAGGGACCTTTGGTCCCAAAACCCAAAGATCCCTGGCGCAGGTCTTAGCCGAGGCCGGCGAAGCATTGCTGGCCGCCGCAGCAGCCCGGGGCCTGGGCTAGAGGACTTATGGGAAGAAGGCTTATGGATCAGAGTTGAGGGTTGAGGGTTCAGGATTTAGGGTTTAAGATTTAGGGTTGGGGTTTAGGGTCAGAGTAAGGGGATATATAGGAGTATATTAGGCTTATGTAGAGTCATAGAGGGATCTAGAGGATCTAGGGCTGAGGGTTTAGGTTTGGGGTTCAGATAACTGTAGGATTTCAGCCTAAATCCTGAACCCTAAACTTGTAGGGTTGCAGGGTTTACTCAGGTATCCGTTTTCATGGGCATGCTGGGGGTATCTTAGGGTCTTAGGATTTACCTAGGGTCCCGTTAAACGAGCCATAGTCTAAACTCCTTAAAGGGAGTTATATAAGGTTTTGGATTTAGGGTTTGGAGTTTAGGATTTAGGGTTTAGGGTCTAAACTCCTGAAACGGGTGATATAGGGCATTATATGGGAGACTACTATAGGTAACATGAATGTTTTCTAGGAGTATAGAGTATGGCTCAAATCGGGATACAGGGGTACCGCCCCGTGTTATACAGGGGTGTGTGGGGGTTGGCTTATATAATAAGAGGGCTGTAGGAAGCACAACCCAAAAATTACGAGCCCATTACAGTCATATGGGTGGTTGTCAAAATTATGGCCCCTTTTTGGATCCCTATTATAATACGGCACCTAATATTTAGGGTACCCAGAAAGGGATCATAATTTTGACAACTACCCATATGATACTTTCAGGATCCTGAATATTGGGATTAAGGGATTTGGGTTCTTAGGGTTTTAGGATTTACCTGGGGTCCCTTTAAGGGGGAAGAGAGGCGGGTCAGCTAGCATATGAGGGTATGTTGGGATATACAGGGCTTAGGGTTTGGAGCTTTAGGGTTGGCTTGTGGGTTTAGGATTTAGGGTTTAGGGTGTGTCAGGCGAGGGCGCGCGCTCGGGCGTGAAGCGCCCCGGGCCGCGCGCTCGCGTTGCCTGTAAACCCACCCCGGCCACCCAAACTNNCACCCAAACTATACTCTATTAGGGTTTAGGGTTTCTTCTTCTCTGAAGATGATCACCACCATCACCCCTCATGACCGATCATTTTGGGTATACGTTCCGGAAGGGGGTAGCCTTCGGCATGCCAATTTGACCATTTCGGGCCCCCCAAAGGGCGGATGGGCCAGAAGCGGACCGTTTCCATTTAAAAACGGCCTTTTCTTGGTTTACAGCACAATAGCAGAAATTCGAAGCAAATTTGACCATTTCGGGCAGAAACGGACCGTTTCCATTTAAAAACGGCCCTGGGGGCCCCCGGACGTCTGGGTAGACTCGGACGTCTGGGGGGGGGGCCCTGAACCCTAAATCCTAAACCCTAAATCCTAACTCCTAAATCCTAAACCCTAAATCCTAAGTCCTAAACCCTAAGCGCCCTCCAGAGCAAATGGTGCAGGCTTTGGGGATGATCTTTACTAACGTAAAGGTGGTCTGGGTACGACCATCCCTTATATAAGAGTTCTAACGTTGTCGTAAACAAGGCTACTCCTGTTGGCCTGTCCAGGTCAGACAGTGAGGCTTTACCCTCACCTTTCCGTCTCTCTTTTCGTATGGGCGCTCGGGCTGTGAGGCCCTCGGCCCTCGGCCATGCGTTCGGGGTCTGTCGCTCGACGGTAGCGACCCCTCTCTCAGTTTAGGGTTTAGGGTAAGAGTCCACCCCACCCAGAACCCTAAACCCTGTGCAACGGTCCTGTTTTGGGGCTTAGGGATTATAGGAGTCTTCCCAGTTTGGGGATCTACCTAGGGTCCGGCCCCTTGAAAGGAGATATAGTGGCATGCGGGGACATAGAAGGTTCAGGAGTTTAGGGTTTTACGGTTTAGTGGGTTGAGGGTTCAGGGTTTAAGATAACAGTTGGCTCATACAATGATGAGAGGGCTTTGCCAATGCCAACTCCATAAATCAAGATTTGGTATAGTCGCATGACAGTCTATAAAGTCCTGCTTTGGGGGGGGTGCCAAGACCTTCTTTCTCATAGAGACTATCAGGGATCATATCGAGTCGCAACTATTCACGGTTTAGGGCTTTGGGATTTGGAGTTTCGGAGTTTAGACTTTAGGGTGCGAAGTTTAGGGTTAGGATATGCACTGTAAAGCTCTGTGGTGGTGAAGACACTTAAGCCGCGAACCTCCTTAAACCTGCAAATCCCAAACCGAGACCCTAAACCCTTAAACCCTAAACCAAACCCTTAATCCCTAAACCCAGAGCCCCAAATCTGCAAACCGTTTTTGCAAATTGCTTGGAAGCTTGAGAACTTCCCATGCTTGGGGGCCATAATTAGTGCTAGGGTTTAGGGTTTGGGGTTTATAGGGTTTCGGGTCACCAACAGTGGCCGCTGAGCTGCAGCAAACATAGGCGCCGTCCTAGCTTAATTGGGCAGCTGTTAAGGAATGCTTTTGAATTACTATAAAATTAGGAACCCCATTTGTTTAGTATATGCCCAAAATATGGTAATTTAAATTACGTTCCTTAACAGCAACCTAAAGCCTAAGCCCGAAACCTTGGGTACTGCCCCCAGCCAGTAACAGTCCATATTAGGGGTCCTATTAAGGGCTATATATACCCATATTATAACTATTATCCAACTGCTACTGAGTGGGGGCAGTACCCAACCTAAAAACCCTAAACCCTAAAACCCTAAAACCCTAAACCCTAAACCCCTAAACCCTAAGCCAGTACCCAGAAGAGGTTTTTGGATTGGCTCAGGTGCTTCCCGAGGAGCTTCCCTCGGCGCTGGCAGCTGGCCTCGGCCACGTGTCGTTGCGCCAGGGCTGGATTTATGGGTATAGGAATTCGGGATGAGGGTTTGGGGTGTAGGGGGTGGGGCCTAGGGTTTAGGGTTTACGGAACTTACCTCGATAATGGAGAGTCAAAACGGAACTGAAATAAGAAACTGAAGTTATATAGTCGAAAGGCATTAGGCTGTCATGTTTTAAAGGTTTTCAGAGGCATACCAGGGGTCAAAAGGTTATATGAGGGGATGATACTAAATACCCACTTGGAAAGCGTAGACCCCTCTTCGAGGATATCTGGAGGGCCTACGGGAGGCAACGTAATCACCAGAAGATTCCTTGTTGGGGGTTCGCAAAACCCCCGCTTAAGGGTTTAAGGGTTAGACCCGGGCAAAGGGACCGTAAAACCCCTGTTTCAGCTGCCTTAGGGTTTACGTAGAAACGGACAGGGGCTCAGACGTGGGTCGGGATTGCTTAAGAAGATAATGCACATTACCAACCTTAGCTAGAAATCCCGAAATGATGATGTATACTTTTTCCGCCCAAGATCCTCATCAGCCAGCACTTTGGATGTCCAAAAAACGGGAGTTCTGCACCTAGCAAGTGCAATATCTTTGCCTTTCGTCCATGCTTGGGTGGCGGGCTTCAATTGGACTGAGCCATGGTTCGGGTAGCGTTTGATTTGATTTCTACCTCTTGGTTGAGTATGTAGTAGTTTCCGTAAACAGTGGGAGCCCAAAATAGGCCCCAGAATATTTTCATCTTTATTATGGGGATCCCCAAAAAAGGAACCCCTCATTTTGGGAAACCCCTATGTGGGCGTATCAAGAGCTGGTGCCTTTGATGCCTTAGGCTTCAAGCTGTATATGGGTTGTTCTCAATATTTGGGGCCCCTTCTGGTCATAGATTAGATTACAGCACCTAATACTTTGGGGGGGCATCATGTATTTCCCGACTAGATTAGAATAAGATTACGGGGCAAACTCCACTAAAGGTATATATAGGGATAAGAAGGACATGTTGTTGGTAATGAGTCAGGCTTCCGCATTACATACAGTCTACTGAAGGAGACCCGGCGAGAGATGGCTACACCTATATAAACCCCAAGTTCAAGTTCGGTATCAGAAAGGATGCTCTTTCCGCACGGGGCTTAGGGTTCGAATGCCCAGAGGGTCCAAGCACCCAATAATGAGGTACTTGGGAGTTTGGTAATAGTAATTCTAGTACAGGTTTTTGGTAAGTATGTGATTATTAGGTACTTGGACCCTTAAGGCTACATCCTAAACCCTAAACCCTAAATCGTAGCTTCCATTTTATTTTCCATTATTCCCTATATAGCCCCAATATATACCCTAATATTACCCCAGTATAGAACCCATTATTATTAGGTACTTGGACCCTTGGGATGCCTGACCGCTAGACAGGAATTTAAGTTTAGGGTTTTGGGGGGTTGGTTTAGGGTTTAGGGTTACCGCCAGGGTCCTTTCCACACCCCACTTCAGCCAACCACGAAACCTTAAGCTCCCAAAGCCTTATGGCTGCAAGACATATCGAATATATGGGCATCAGCTACAGCTACACCCAAGCCCTCGTAGTTCGCTGTAGTCGGCCGAGACCGATTATCCAGGGTGAAATCTTCACTTTCTTGGTGGCTCATGGATTGCTATGAAGGTTCTTAGCATGATCCCAATGAAGCCCATGAGACCAAACGCCCACATGCTCCTTCAAGCCCTGGTATATCCCCAGGTCTCTTAGGGCGAATCCCTAAATGCTATTTAGGAAGGATGGGAGATTTTGCGTTTCAGAGGCTAGTTCTGGAAACACTCGTAAAAGTATGGCTGTGAATATGATTGTCCGCTCTCATGGACCTATGTCCAACCTGCAACCTAACCCCCCCCTGAATGCTACAAATCCTAAACCCTAAATTGTCGTTTTCACTTTCTCTTCCGTAACCCTTATATAACCCCTATAGAACTTCAGTGTATAAGCCTTCCCATCAGCCTAATCCCCGAGCCCCATGCCCTAGGCCCAACCACAGCAAGGCGTGGCCAGGGCCTAGATAGGGTTTAGGGTTTAGGGATCAGCAGGTCTGCAATTCTACCGGGTATGGCTCCGCTTGCTCTTCGAGCGCCCTAAGCATTCAGAGAGCGCAATATCCTTTGATTACATGAGGCGCCTTAGATGATACTACGGATCCCTAACACATCCCGCAGAAAATGTGCTTGGTTCCTACAATTCGCTATTTATCGCCAACATCTGTTGCATTCAATTTCCAAGTTTGTTTTTAATATCAGGTGTCTCTCCATCATTTCTAAGGGGGTCTGCGGGGTTCCGCAGGAATGTGAGGGTTTGGAAAGCTGAGGGATCCTAAACCCTAACCCAAAACCCTAAACCACGGGCTTCTTCGTGTTTGGGGCCGGTCGAGTTGATATTGGGGCATCTTAGCATACCTTAAGGGTCCAAGGACCCAAATAATAGGGCTTTAGGTCACAAATTCCATTCGCATTATAGTATTTGGGCCCTAAAAACCTAACAATGGGGTCCTCTATACCCCTATATTATATAATCCCCATATATCCTCATATATATCCCCCTAGAGCCCCTTTAAAGGGATCCTAGTATTTGGGTCCTTGGACCCTTAGGGTTGGTGGCCTTATCAAGTCTTTATTAGCTCCGAAAACCCTGGGGGGTGTACCTTTGGGGGGGTACCATTGTAATCCCTTAGCAAGGAGCCTATACGGGTCATATGAGCCATTGTCTAAACTCCTTAAAGAGGGTTATGTATGGGATTGTATAGGGGAGTATTATAGGGTTTAAGGGGGATGCTAGGAGTTTAGACTATAGGTCATATGATAGTTATAGGATTCTTGTTTTGAGGGTTGGGGCAGCCTGAACCATAAACCCTACACCCTAAACCCTAAAAAAACCTACACCCTAAATCCCTAAACCCAAAATCCCTTACCTGCATCCCAAAAGTATGTAAAATAATTATTAGTGGTTTAGGGCTATTAGTTTACATACTTTTGGGGTTTAGGTAGTTTCAGAAAGCCCTGCAACATGCACCCCGCCAAATTGATCGGCCTGCATAAGCCTTACCCTAAGTAAGGGATTACAATAGTACCCACCCAAAGGCACCCCCCCCCAGATTTCGAACCCTATTAGGCCTTATTGAGCCCTATATAATCCTTATTAGCTCCTTAAACCCTGGGGTGTGTACCTTTGGGGGGGGTACTATTGTAATCCCTAACCTTTTTTTCCCGTGACATGTAGGACTCTGTACTAGCAGTAATCATGATAGTAGTAATAAAAATGACAAGGGTAAGAATGATCATAAGAGCTATAATAGTAAAAGATATTATAGCGATGCTCATGACAGGAATGATACTAAGAACAATGATAAAACCCATCAAAAACAATAATGATGACAACAATAAGAATAATAATGGCAAGAATAATAATAGTAATGATAACAATAATATAATAATAATAAGAATAATGATAATAAAGACAATAATAATAAAGATAATAATAATAATAAAGATAATAATAATATGGGTATATGGGTCCTCAAGCCGAATCCCTTGATCCTTGGCTCTCAGCTTGGAATTCTTTTTCCTCTCAAACCCTGATGCCTCTGACCCAAGCACCGGTAAACTCTACACCGTAAATCCTACAGAAGCAACCCTAAACCCTGAAACCTAAACCCTAAATTCTAAACCCAAAACCCTGAACCCTGAACCCTAAAACCTAAACTTATTCCAAATTGTGGGGGCAGCACCACACTTGCTTGAGCTGCACGCTCGGCATGGTTGGCCTGTTGGTGAGTTTGGGATTTTAAGGTCATTTGACTTACTGGGGACTAGTACCCAGACCCCCAAAAGGATCTAAAAATTAGATCCCCTATTATATAAGGATTATATAGGGGTTATAATGGGTCAATAAGGGATCGAATTTTTAGATCCTCCCGGGGGTCTGGGTAGGGAATAAGGGAATATAATCCCTATACAATCCATATATAATATAGTGTGTAGAGTTAGTAGGCAATAAGGGAATATAAGCCCCATATAGCAATATAACACCTGTATAACATATTCCTTTATTCCCTACTAACCCATTAAGTTGATCTGATATGCAGAGCTTCTCAAGACAGAAGGTCCCTGTGAAGATTCTAGGCATGTAGCTGGATTGAGGGAATGTGAGGGGTCTTCCTTGGAGGAATACCCGAATTGAGGGGTTGAGGGCCAAGGTTTATCTAGGGTTCAATATTTAGGTTAGGTACTGGCCTCAGGAATTGCTTCTTGCAAAGCATGCATCGGTCACCGAGGCAACCCAAGCCTGGGGTCGCTATCACAGAGCCCCTGCTGCTACCCGGATTTTTACAACGAAATCACCCCAAAAAAAGGGCTCAGCCAAAATTTTGTAAACCTGAACCCCAAGCCCTAAATCACGACGAGGCAGCCAATGCTTCCATGGATGTAAAGAAACGTGCAGGCTCCTTGGCTGGTGTGCGCTTGCGATGGAAGCCAATGAAACCTCCTCAATTTGATTTAGCCCCACCTTCGGAGAATCGCTCGCCTTGTTGAGGGCTTCCCTCGAATCATACATCCACGCAACACCCAGAGTGCCCAATACACCTTTATTGCAGAATATACCCTGCCTGGTCTTAGCACACCTAGTATGATGCAGGGCGTGTTCCTTAAGGGGTATTGGTTAGGTGGACCCCCCACCCTGTAATAGCGGTATAATAGGAATATAAGAGGATCCTAATATAATCCCTATTATCCCTTATAGCCTAAATTCTGAACCCTAAACCCTAATCCCTATTATCCCCTATAGTCACTATTACTGGGTGGGGTGTCCACCTAAGGTATTGGGCTCCCTGGGCAGCTGCTGCTTGGGAGGTTGGTCCCTCTTATGAGCTGGAGGACACTCCATGCTGTACTAGGGTTATCACTTAGGTGGCCCCCCCACCCAGTAATAGTGACTATAGGGGATTATAGGGATTATAGGAATTTAGGGTTTAGGGTTTAGGGAGTAATAATGACTATAGGGGATAATAGGGATTATATTAGGGTCCTCCTATATTCCTATTATACCACTATTACAGGGTGGGGGGTCCTCCTAAGTTATCACCAGGCTTATAGCTACAGCCAAGATGGGACCACAGCAGGCTCGAATGGGCACAAGCCTGCAAAACATGGAGAACTCCATATAAGCCATAGTCTAAACTCCTAGTATCCCCCTTAATAACCCCTGTAGTAGTCCCCTATATGGGTGGTTGTCAAAATTATGGTCCCTATTTGGGTCCCTATTATAATACGGCGCCTAATATTTAGGGTACCCAAAACGGGACCAAAATTTTGACAACCACCCATATTATCCCCTATATAACCCCCCCTTTAGGGAGTTTAGACTATAGCTCATATGCAGTCCGTGCAGCTCCAAGCCGGCGAATCAGGAAGTTTGGGTTTCAAGCTCCGGGGTTTAGGGTTTAGGGTTTAGGGTTTAGAGTTTAGGGTTTAGGGTTTAAGGTTTATGGTTTAGCATGTCTTTCCAAGCCTTCCATTGCTGGACAAAATGGAGACTACAACAAGTACAGCGTTCTTCGTCTTTTCAAAATTTCCGTTATTACTAGCGACACCAAGAAACAACAACGGTCAACATAATGTTCACATAGCGTTTCCTATGTCCATCGCTAAGAAATGGGACCCAATATAAACAACAAAATACGAAAATTCCACGGACCCCCAGAGAAAATACCGTAATTTGGGGAAACCTTCCTATAAAACACCATATACATCCAGCTTCCATTTCATTTTCTATTACTTTCCCGTTGGATTCTGCCTTCACGGGGTACTATCCCTAAACCCTAGACAACTCCCAAAGTAACTCAAATTTTGGGAAACCACCAAATCCAGTCCTTAAACCCCACACTGCACCTCACCCCGCTCCAAATCTAACAAGACTTTGGTAACCCCAGCCCCCAATAAGGGTTAGGGTTTAGGCTTGCTAGAAGGTCCATAGAAGTCCTTGTGTTGGGGGGGTTGGAGCTACGAAAATCCTCTTCTAAAAAGTGGATGCCTTGAATCCTCGTCTTGAATTCGGGGCTCCGGGCATTCATGAATAGACCCTCGAACAAGAAGGATATTTGGGAGGCTCCTCAAATCAGGGGTACCTTTTTGGGGTCCCTTTCATAAGGATTATGATAGTTTGGGGTCTATATTGGGCTCCCCCTATGCATGGAAACTACCATCATGTAAACCCTAAACCCTAAACCTCATTTTTTGTGCACGTAAGAGCACGCTATTTTAAATGGAGGGTTAGCTCGATTTCTGACCCTACAGCCTTGAACCATCCACCCGTCACCCACTTGATGCATGAACTCAGATCAGCCATTTTGAACCCTGCTTAAGGGTTTAGGCTTTAGGGTTTATGGCTTTTAAACCCATAATGCAGCCCCAAACCCCAGGCCGTGCTTGCCTGGCCCCCAACCCACAAATCCGGAGCGCCAAACAGACGATTCTCAAGAGGAACTCACATTCCCCCTGTCATGCCCGTATAACGCAGGAGCCCCCCAAACCTAGACTTTTATAATGTTATATGGGCTTAACATTCCAATGATGCAGTCTTTTACATCATGCCCTTAGCCTGCCTCAAACTTACTGGTGCTTTAGGGGTTAGGGAGGAGGGGGGGTGGGATCCCGATGATTCTACTCCCAACCCCCTCCCTAGGGTTTAGGGCCAGGGCTTGGGGTTTAGGGCCTAGGGTTACCACTTAAGCACCGGCATGCAAGCCCAACACCATGCGCAAAGGCCTGCTCTAAAGTCTCCATGAAGCCATCCGACACGGCTTCACCAACCTTTCCAATGCCTAAGGCGGGAGCATCCAGTCATAAACAAGAGCTTTGGTCACAAAAATCCTGAACCCTAAACCCTAAGCCCCAAACCGTAAAACCTAAACCCTCAACCTGTAGGCTTGAGGGTTTAGGGTCAGTTCAGGGCTGGAAGTAGAATTTTATAAGTTAGCCCTTATAACAGGAAGAACCGCATCTAGCTACTTAGGATGGAAACTCTCTGCGTGGCGGCTCCTGTCAAGTCAGGACACTTCCAAGATTACTCTCATAGGCCTGAACTGAGATCCCAATGTTTCTTAAACCCCAAACCTAAACCCTATCCCCTAATGCCTAGCTTCCCCAGGACACCTCCCTTATGATGAACCCCCACACAGCTGTCGTCGCTCCACGCTCAGCTGAGTAGTGTTTCTTGGTGGTTTAGGATTTCAGAATGAGTAGATCCTCGTTATAACATGCTGCTTACTCTCTCTAGCTAAGTACCAGGCAGTTGAGGCACCATCGATCAACAGCCGAACAATTTGCAGGGGCTCCAAAAACCAATAGGTGAAAAGCGTAGCGTACTACGACCTATGGGTGCGTGTCCACATCTGATGTTGGGTTCCAGCTGCGACAACAAGTACTGTACGAAGAGTTCTTATAGACGCTCCAACCCATAATCCCCAGACCCTGTTTAGGGCTTAGGGTTTAATCCCTAAAGCCTGACACCTTTATCCGCAACACCCCTAAACTCCCTAAGCCCATGCCCTAAACCTCCAAATCCGAACCCCTTTGCCTAGAATCCCCTGTGTAATGCCATCGTCCATTTTACCGTTCATGATCTTTTCCATTGGCTCTCCTTTACAACAAAACCCCTAAGGCTCTAAACCCTAAACCCCAAACCCCTCACCCTATAAGTCCCTAAACCCTTAAACCCTAAACCCTTCACCACTCAAGGGTCAAACCCTAAACGGCTAAAAACCTGGAACTCTACAACGCTAAATCCAACCTGCCTGGCAACTCGCCCGTGATCTCTGTCATCTTCTTCACCTTTCAAGAAGGGTCTATAGAGGTTTCGAGGCTAAGGCTTTAGGGAATAAGCAATTTAGGGATTGAGGGGTTTAGGGAGTCAGGAGCTTAGGGCAGCTTGGAAAAAGTTAAGGCTGGGCAAAGAGTTCGGGGTTCAGGTTTTGCGGTTTAGGGTTAACCCTAAACTACCTTCGTGGCTTGTCTGGACCATATCCAAAGGAGCCATGGTCTAAACTCCTAGTATCCCCCTTAATAACCCCTATAGAATTACCCACAAAACCCTTTTGAGGAGTTTAGACAACAGCTCATATGACAAAGCCCTATACAATGAGAGTTCGACCTTGAGGTTTCTGGCTTCTAGCGTCTAAACCCTAAACCCTAAACCCTAAACCCGAGGCTTTGAGGAATCCTTTCCGTCTCCTGCTAGACTACCCTAAACCCTAAAACCCCAAAACCCTAAACCCTAAACCCTAAAACCGTGCAATCCTAAACCCTCAACCCTGAAACCCTAAACCCTGAAACCCTGAATCTACCTGGGGAGTGGCTAGACCTTCGCAGCGTCCGCGAGTTGACCAATGCTTAGGAGATTTACCCTGCAACCTGGTCGGTTTAGGGTTTGGGGTTTTGGGGTTTAGGGTTTAGGTTCTAAGGCAGACCAGAATTTGAGCGTTTCCAAAATGAGGGGAACTAAATATACCCCCAAAACGCCCTCCCCTCGAAGGGACCCACACCATTTTTGGAAACGACGATTTTAAGACCATGCTCTGCATGGCCTTCAGTGGTACGGAGTTTAGGCTTTAGAGTTTATGGTTTAGGGTTTAGGGTTTAGGGTTTAAGGCTCTTGGCTGCACTTTACGATTTCAACCTTCGCGAAAGTTTTGAACCCTCTCTCCGAGGGCTAGCTTAGCTTAAATGTCTTCAGCCCTTAACCCTAAGCCCGGAACCCTAGACCTTAGACCCTAAACCCTAAACCCTGAAGCCTATAACCCTAAACCCAAATCCCTACATATATATATATATATGTATATCCCTATAGTGGTACCGTTATTCAGTGCCCCACTCCACCTTAAGCACCAGTAGGTTGAGACAGAATCCCAGCCTCGGAGCTGCTATATGAGCTATTGTCTAAACTCGCGCAGCCTTCGCCAAGTGCCCGGAGTCAGGGTCGTGGCATGGGTTTATCACATCGGCCGAGGGTCAAAATCACTGGCAAGCGCAGTATTTCGGCCTCTTCAAGCATAATTGAGGGGTCCTGGGATGAGGCAATTTTTTCACGAGAAAATCTGGTTTGTTTACGTGGCCATTTGAACATCTTGGCCGGACTCCGGTCCTCGACGCACACGGTGCTTGATGCGTGGCAAGCAAGCAAATCGTGGTTTTGCTATAGGAAAACTCTCATTTTCGTACAATGCTTCTGAATCATGCCGACAGGAGTTC
>CAJNIZ010006753.1:2787-17174 GCA_905231905.1 Symbiodinium pilosum | reverse complement strand
ACCCCCAAACCCTAAAGCCTATAAACCTTAGTCCGCATACTATTGGGGTACTTTGGCAAAAATAGAGGGTAGTTGGCTATTGTAGGTTTGGGGGGCCCATAAAATTCGAATTTTCATGGCTTTATACGAACTATATAGAAAAGAAGGGAAGCAACAATCAAGAAACCCGTTCTAACCTACCCCTGTTGGAAGGTTTAGGAGTTCTGCATTCCTGGAGCGGACTTTAGAATATCAGGTGTACCTGGAGCAAAGCATGTAGCATGATTGATTTTGGACTCTTTGCGTGGCTGCTGGACTATTTTCCGCCTACTTTGCGGTCCAGGAAGAGTTCAGGATTGCGGGTAGAAGATGATTTCAGCCCAACTACAGGGGCACCTCTGGAAGTAATCTCAATCTGACATACGGGGCTTCCCAAAATTCAAAGCCTGGGTCCCATGTGTTGGATTATGGCATTCACGGTGTATTCTGAGCATTTGATAGACAATTCTACAGATCTGGACATACGCCATGTTCACCCGTGCGTGAAACACAAATCAAACCCAAAGGATCCAGGCACCTTGATCTCATATACCCATATGGGTCCTACAAAAGTACTGGCCTGATGGGTCCCCCAAGTATATATATATATAATATTACCCTAAGCATCTGAGGATTCATATTTGAAGGACTTTGGGCCCAAAGACCATACTTTATAAGGGTTTCAGGTGATGTTGATGCTTAGGGTTATACATGGGCTGAAACCTTCGAGAAACAAAATTGCAACGATCAAAACCGTCAACCCTGGATCCTGTTCTTACGTGATCTAGGTAGGTAGATTATGTGACACTACGTAGTAGTCATAAGTGGCAACAAGTGGGTTTTCCGTATCTCTCGTATACGCCACCCATCTCCTAACAATCATGAAGCAAGGATAAGTCGTATGCACCGTGACCATCCTAATATAGTCCCCCGTCAGTAGATAGAATATAGCCTTGGGTGTATTATAGTATGATCCCCATATACCCCATATTCTACCTACTTAAAGGGAACTACGCCGTTAGTGGTGTGCCCAAGAAACATAGCATTTTGGGGGATTGTGCGTAGCGCTAGACTTCCTCCATCTAGAGCTTCAAGCACTTATAAACACTGACCCCTGATCCTTAACGGTAGAATGGGGGGGGTTTATAGGGTTTAGGGGGAGCACCTAGTTAAGCCCATTTCCCTAAAGGGTCCAAGGACCCAAATAATAGGGTATTAGGGTCCAAATACTACAATATTAATGGTATTTGGGACCTAAAACCCTATCATTTGGGTCCTTGGACCCTTAGGGTTTATGTCCAGACTCAGACTGTGCCAGAGCTTCTGTGTAAATTGAGTCGCAAGTTGACCTTGCACCGTGATTCAGGCCCCAAAGCCTACAGTACCTACGCCCTGCAAGTCAATCCTCCCCTTAAGCCCCAAACCCTTAAACCCTGCCAATCTTTGTCTTCCCGCCTCTGCTCCAAGTCCCTTCTCCATGGGGCTTCCAATCATGTGAAGGACCTGCCGAGGATGTCTTCTTAGGGTGTACTGTGTACGGTTGAAGTCTTGGGATTTCTGGAACTCCTGGAAAACGGGAGTTCGAAGTCCCAATTTAACAAATAATGTTCAGGAACCGTGCATCTAAATGAAGACTAATCTGGCCTCAAGGTACCGGTTAGGAACCCAATCCAAAAACACTGGACTAGTGGCCCAAAGCCCATAAACAGAGCCAAACAAGCTACCGTTGTGCATGCTTGGTCGGTCTATGTAGGCATTTCGGGCGCGTTCTCTCCCTGAGGTCTGTTACCTAAACCCTGAGCCCTGAAACCTAGAGCTTCTTGTCTGAAGCCGAAAACCCTAAACCCAGCCGCACTCTTGTCCCGAAGTCCTGAACCCTAGCCCTCATCCTTGATACCCCAGCTCTAAGGATCTTTTGGGGTTTTCAAGGCTTTTGGGTTTTACAGTTTAAGGTTTCGGGATGTATAAGGAACCTAGGCAAGGATTGTCTATCCCCCGAGGTAGGAGCACTTAAGCATGAGAAGCAACTGTCCAGGCAAGGTTCAACGCCTAAACTTGGTTCAGAGCTTAGGGTTCGGGGGGCTAGGAGTTCAGGGTTCAGGGTTCAGGGAGATACCTTGCATCTGTATGAGCATTAGACTATATGGGCATCTCTCAAAATGATTGTTAAATAGGCCCCCATGAGGACCCATCAAAACCACTCATAATTATAATCCCTACATTATATATGAAGGGGCACGCAGGCCCCTTAAACCCTAAACCCCTAAACCCTCAATCATAAACCCTAAACCCCTAAATCCTAGACCTCCTAAACCCTAAACCCCTAAAGTCGAAACCCACATTCCTGCAATCATGGGTTCGGGCTTGGCTAAGCTAAGGATTAGGGTTTAGAGGTTAGAGTGTTTTGACATTTGAATCCCAGAGGGTCCACATATACAGCCATTAGGGAATTAGGCCCCAATAAACCCATACTATAGAAGGAATTATGGGTCCCAATTCCCTAATGGTTGTATATGTGGACCCTCTGGGAACGTTTATAACGAGGGGGGACTTCAAATGATACATGGGGAATGAGGGATTTGACAAGGATGATTTTGACAGCCCAAAGCTACGACCTGCTTTAGGCAGTTCACACCAGTGAGCACCAACAAGATTCAAAACTAATCCGAGAGGGTCCATGTATACAACTGTTAGGGAGTTGGGCCCCCAAATACCAGACTATAGAAGGAATTATGGATGCCAATTCTCTAATGGTTGTATATGTGGACCCTCTAAGAATTCTAGTATGCTAGCAGTCACCTGAGCAAGTCATGGATCCAATGTAATAGAACCCCAATATACTATAGTAGCTTCCATTTTCCTTTCCATTATCCCAGTATAATCCCGATATAACCCCAACATAACCGTAGCACCTTTAAACCCTAGACCCAAAACCCTGAACCTTAAAACCCTAACTCTAAAACCTAGACCCTAAATATAACCCCAATGCAAGCCTCAACCCTAAAGTGGGACAGCACGCGGCTATCGCTGGATGCCAGACACCAAGGTTTCTTCGGCAAGCCCTTGCGTCCTCTCATTCCGAAGGCGCATCCATGGCACTCCCAGAGGGTCTACATATACAACCATTGGGGAATTGGGATTTAGGGTTTAGGGTTTAGGGTTTGCGGTTTAGGGTTTAGGGAATTGGGACCCATAAGTCCTTCTATAGTATGGATTTTTGGGGCCTAATTCCCTAATAGTTGTACATATGAGCTATAGTCTAAACTCCTAGTATCCCCCTTAATAACCCCTATAGTATTCCCTATATAATTCCCCATATAATCCCCCTTTAAGGAATTTAGACTATGGCTCATATGGACCCTCTGGGATTGGAGCTTTGGGAGCACATGTCTTTCGATCAACTCCTTGACCTCAGGGACTTCCCGCAATCCTGCTCCGGCGGGCCATTCAAACGTGACACGACCGCTGAGAGCGATGATGTGATCTGCAAACTGGAGTGCATGGGCTAGTATCTTGCGAGTGTTGGCTTGCCTGTCTGCGAATTTCTTGGCGTACTTGGGACCACGCAAATGGATGCTCATCACAATATCCTTATAACAGTATGTAACAGTAGTAATAATCACAACCGTAAGAAAATTAATAACAGTGGCAATACTACTGATAGCGACAGGAGCATGAAGATCGCCTGGCTTGCTCGTTGATCGGCCCATGCGAGTGGGCACACAGCCGGAAAGCTACCTTCCAGAAAACTGGCCGCAGCGCCATCCGCCAAATGCAGCCGGCAGGTGCTGCCTTCGCACATAGCTGCTCGTCGAAAGCACTTGCTGTCCCATTTGGAGATTTCCGAAATCTTCGAAGAGCTGATTAGATAGGGGTAAACGTGCCGTGCGAGCATACTTTTGGTAACTAGCTGGGCTCCTACATAGGTGGTTGTCAGAATTATGGTCCTTTTTGGGTACCCCAAATATTAGGTGCCGTATTATAATCGGGATCCAAACAGGGACCATAATTTTGACAACCACTCACTTTACATACCCCCTACAACCCCTATACAGTTGTAGTGTCCATTTTCTTTTCCATCATCCCTATATAACCCCTATCTAACCCCACTATATACCAAAAAATTGACAACCACCCACATCATGTTCTGGCAAAGCCGGTCAACTTCAGACGTCCCAAAGACCTCCATAAAACCATCTAAAGTCCCATATGAGCTACGAACTAAATTTAGGTTGGGGAGGACCTTTAGGGGACTCTATAAGGTTTTGGGGGGACCTATTAAGGGATATGAGACGCCTTAGGAAAAGCTTCCATCTTCTCCCCATTCTTTCATACCCTTCTAACACCCCTTAAGCCCTAAGCCCTAAGCCCTGAATTTCATTCTCTACCAAAAACCATTAACCGCGAAGCCCTGAACCCTAAGCCCTCAACCTTGAGCCCATGGCCTTCTGGCAAGCCGCGTTGAGGTCACCACTGCTGCGGACGACTTTGTTGATGCGCGCGGAGACCTTTGCGCGCTTCCCCTGTAGGTTGAGGTATGGGGGCTTTGCATTTGGTCAAGGGCCATATCCGGGTTTCGGGGTTTGGGGCTTAGGGCTTAGGTGGGAGTTCTAACTAGGGCTTCAGGTGTAGTTAGGGTGTAGGGCTTGGGCTTTAGGGCGTAGCGTTTAGGGTTTAGGGTTTCATGCTCAAGAAAGCAAACAGATATTCCGATAACAGGCTGGATCTCCGTGTTGCATTGGTTACCCCAGGTAGTTGCGAAGGCCTAAACCCTAAACCGTCCATACACACCTGAAGATGGTATACAATTGTTTTTCCTTGATGTTAAATTATAAAACCCTCCCCTACGCTTACATATGCCACGTAATGTGTGTGGCTTCCTACAGCCACTCTAAGCAATGATCGGCTGGGGGGCTGGGTAGCCCTAAGCCCTATATACCCTACATCCTACACCCAAAACCCTAAGGCCTTAAACGGATTTCGGCATTAGGGATCAGGGCATCAGGAGATCAGATGCCCTTCTGAGGCGTTCTTGAGGGCCACATGCGAACTTCTCAAAGGAAAGCTGCGAGCTCGCAAAACCCACTGTATACACCATCCTGCCCCTCCAAAAAACGACTTATGTACCTCTCGAAACCTTCAAGACCCCTTAACCACGGACTGTACTTACCAAAATTGAAGGAATATTCCATGTTTAAATGGCTTTTGGAAGAAGAGGCCGCGTATTCCCATTACATGCTCCCGCCCCAAGAACCTCTTTTGGCCCTGGCAATCTCATATATACCTGCCAAACAATGAAAGCTTTAGAGGTTTTGGGCTTGGGGTTTAGGACCTCGCGTTTTGGGATTCGGGTTTAGGTGTAGGGCTTCGGGCTAGGATTGAGGATTTACGGTATAGGGTAGTTAGGGCTACAGAGAAACAAGCGCTTTGCATTGATTTCCAAGAACCTTTAGGAGACTCAGCTGAATTAGGCATTCCCACACAAGGCTTCTTTGCAATTAAGTAAAGAGGCGCTAGCAAAGTAACCTAAGCCCTTAACCCCAAACAATGCAAAATCAGTCTACCGATCGCAACTTGTACCCTGGCAGAGTTAGCAGCACCCTCGTATAATCCAAAGCAAATCGAACAACAAATTAACAAGCACGCAGACGCACATTCACAAAACAAGTGGTAGTCAGATTGAAGAGCATGCAGTTATGTCTTAGAATTTAGAAGGGATTGAATATGCACGCAGGCATTATGCATGATGTGCAGCGCAGGCAATACATATTCATTCTCCCATGCGCATACACGTGCTCTTGTCTGAATCTTGGGTTAGGGTTTAACTTGAGGGCTTTAGCGTTTGGGGTTTACGTTTGAGGGTCTGGGGTAAACAATGTTGATGGAGACAATCTTGCACATCTCAAGGCACTGAGTCTTCTGTTATTCCCAGGATTTCGGGAACATGGGGGGGTGCAAGATGTCCTCCATCGACAGTTTTTGTCTAGCCAAGGAACCCTAAACCCTGAACCCATTACCCCACATGAAGGTACATGCGACTGAGTAGCTACATAATATAGCTTGGGATAGGCCCACGCGTACTCGGGGAGACTCATACACTGTAATACAGCGCAAGGCCAGTTATATAGAAGGAATTCTGAGTAGGAGTGGTTTAGGGCTTAGGGTTTCGGGGATTATAATATGCCCAGTTACATGTGTTACTGAATCCCATGAACCTCTGAGTTACCCCTAAGCCCTTAAACCCCAACCCCTAATCAGGCCCTAATCCCTTAACCCCAGACACTAAAGCCTAGACCACAACCTGTACCCCCTAGAATCCTGAGCCCGAAACCCCCTTAATCCTGAATACCTAATAAACACCCTGGCGCTTAGCAGGGAAACAGGGAATGTAATCCCCATATAATCCTTATATACAATATTCCCGACGTTCCCTACTAGCCCTAAGCCCTAAGCCCTAAAACCTAAACCCTACATGCTCCCTCATTCCCTCCTTAACCCCCTAAACCCTAAGTACCCTAAGTACCCTAAACCCTGAACCCTAAATCCTAAACCCTAAACCCTAAACCCTATGTCCGGGGCCACGACCGAATTCTCCATGAGCTTGTTGGCGCTGTCGGTGTGTCCCCCTTTGAATATCAAGCTTTCAGGATGATGTCTAGCCCTAAGCATCTAAGGATTTAGGGTTTAGGGTTTAGGGTGAAGGGTTTAGGATTTGAAGGAATTTGGGCCCAAAGAACATACTATATTAGGGTTTTAAGTGATTTTGATGCTTAAGGTAGGGTTCAGGGTCCAGGTTGTTAAAAATTATGGCCGCGCCCACTATGATGCGGCATCTATAGGTAGGTCGCAAAGACCTTATGTTGGCAACCCTTCCACATCTGTTTGGGGATTTGGGCCCAGGGTTACCCAGCAGGGCATACGAATGCCCAAAAACCTTGAGAATATGTAAAATACTCTCCTCAGACTTAGCATGGAAACTGGAGTAGGCCACTAAACCCTAAACCCCAAACTCTAAACCCTAAATCGTAGCTTCCGGCATATTTTCTATTATCCCAATATAATCGCATGTTAGCTTGAAGGACGGTCTTTGGTCCCCTAAATGTTCAAAGCTCTGGGTCCATTTTAATTCAGGGAAGAGGAGCAGGAAGTTGGTGGGGGGGGGGGGGCATGGTATGATGGTCATGTTTCGGATCCAGCTGAGGGTAGAATATGAGTACACTTTTTGCAGTCTTGGGGAACTGTTATAACCCTAAACCTTAACCTCAACCGAAGTACTCAATAATTAGATAATTCTTCAGGATATTACACCTGCCTGGACAGCACAAGTACACGGAATAGTAATGTTTTTGGCCCTCTTTATGGGTTCGAGTCACCAGTTCAGCTACTCCTGTTAGCTCCAGGCATTACCACAAGTAGGGCTTAGGGTCACCACCCTGAAAACCCTAAACCCTGGGCCCTAAATAGCCTAACCCCAAACCTTAAACCACAAACCCTTAACCCTAAACCCTAAAGCCCTAAAGCCCTAAAACCCCAAACCCTTTGTCATGTTTCTTGGGTGCTTGAACCCTCTGGACAAAAATCTGAGGTCCTCGCACTCGGGCCTTGGCCCCACCAATTCCTGGCCAGGCTTTTACTTGGAGGTTCATGGGACTTAGTAACTATTTAAAGCTGGGGTTATAACCCACCGTATAATTAGGGTAACCCCTATAAGGCCATTTAAGGGGGTTATAAGTAGGGTTATAAGCCAAGCTATAAGTAGTTACTAAGTCCCACGAACCTCCAAGTAGGTTTTTAAGGCTATATTGGGCTATATTGGGGTTATATCGGGGATATATAGGGAGAATGGAAGAGAAAATGGAAAGTACTATTTCGGGTTTGGGGGTTTAAGCTTTGAGGTTTTAGGGTTTTAGGGTTGAGGGTTTTAGGGTTCAAGGGTTGAGGGCTTTAGGGTTTTAGGGTTTAGGGATTTAGGATTTAGGGTTTAGAGATTTGGGGCTTAGGGAAACATGGCCGGGTGGGGTCTAGGGATGTAGGCTTGAGGATTAGTGAGTTTCGGTTGTTAGAATTAAAAGCCTCGGGAGTTTGTGTCTGGGTTGGGCTATGGTTTTTCCTTCTTGGTTTCCCGGAATGGCCCCCCAAATATGAGCACCCACCAAACTTGTGATCAAATCTTATCTTGTATAGGTCCCCCCCCAAAATGGACAGCTGTATCCTAACTGCACTTGGAGAAAGCCAGGACCCCTTTTGAATTTGTTCCTCCTTGAAGGTTCCGAGACATCACTCAAGCTTAGCTTAAGGTACAAAACCCTAAACCCTAAATCCTAAACCCTATAAATCCTAAACCCATAATTCTACACCCTAAACCCTAAATCCTAAACCCTGGATGTTCACTTTCTAGATCCGCGCCAGGGGTCTGGGTGTGAGGATGCCAGGACTTGCAAATATTGAAGCACATTGGGGTTATGCAATTTAGAAGCCTGAAAAATTACCAACCAGGCTTTAGGGTTTAGGGTTTTAAATGCTATATGAGGTGCCCAAGAATTATACAAGGATTCTGGGACCCTAATGTTGGTAGTCAGTGGGGCCCTATATCACCCAGAGTGAACAAGGCCTTGTACGGAACATGCTGGTATCTTGACTTCCGAAAGCCTAAACCCTGGTATCTTAGCTTGTTCGACGGGGCTAGCGTAGTTTAATAGACACCATAAAACTGCTCTTGAAGATGGGTTTAGGGTTCAGGGTTTTGGGGGTTTAGCGGTATTATAAGGCATAGACAGGGACATATAGGGATCTATGACCCCGATTGACGGGATCATCACATGAGCTTCTGTCTAAACTCCGGGTATCCCCCTTAATAAGCCCTATAGTACTCCCCCATATAACCCCTATAAAAAATCGCTTCAAGTAGATTAGACTATAGCTGACATGGGAAAAGAACATGGAAAGTAACCCTAAACCCTAAACTGTGCGCGCTCCCAGATCCCAGGACAGAGTCTCCCCCCCAAAACCCTCCACGTTGAGAGTTTAGGAGTAGGGCTTAGGGTTCAGGGTTTACGGCCTATGTACTCACTATTGGGGGCTATCTATCCGCAATTAACCTCCACCTACCTCCATGAGGCAAAAGTACCTACTACTAGGGACCATATATCCCAAATTAACCTCCAATATGGTGCAAGGGGGCGCTTACGAGGGATCCCTGAACCCCTCAACTTCTATGAGCCTCCTGAAGTCCCTCTATACCCCATGGCCATTTGCAGACTGGCCCCAATGTAATTGTTTTAGAGAGGTTATGAATCCAGTTATACGTAGTTCAGTCCAACCCTAAACCCTAAACCCTAAACCCATGGACCGCCAGCTAAACCTTGAGCACCCCAACAAACAGACCGTAGACGCCCCCAAGCCCTGTGCCGCGGTTTAGGGTTTAGGGTTTAGGCTAAACCCCTCAAGCCTAAACCCTAAACCATGCATCGGCCTCCTCCATGTTCTGACACTTCATGACATAATCGTGAACCTTCTCAAGCTGATCCTCCCAGGCAACTTTTGGTCATTTCTCGAACACGGCCCTCTCAGGAGTTTGTTACAGGGTTTAGGGATCAGGGTTTGAGGTTTACAGACTAGTGTTACCCAAATTGAAAAACCCTTGAGCAGCTTGGATTTTCAACTCATCTTCTCCCAAAGATGATTGGAGAAATGCATTCAACTGGAATGCAGGGCTTGGGGCCTTAGGGGCTTGTTGTAGAAGAGGTCTTCAGCTTGCATTCTCGGACCCAACAGTAGAGCCTAAACCTTGACTGGGCGTGCTTTTTCATCTTCCTTAGATTGCAGAAGTATGACAAACCATATCATGTATGATGTCTATCTATGCTATCGCTAATTAGATTCGGCTCCTGGAAGCTGCAACCCAGTTGATGATTAGACTTTGGGGTGTAGGGTGTTGTCTAAGTTGTCTAAGGATCCAAAGTGTCTGTCTTCTGGGGCAAAAAATGCACTGAATGGATACGTGGACAACTGCGGAAAACTCCTGAATCCCCAAACCCCCACACCCTAAATCTCTAAACCCTAGCTCCTCAAACCCTACAACCTAAACCCCAAAAGCCAACATCGCGCGCCCATTCTTCACTGGGCTCCTGGGATACTACTGAAAATCTCTATAGCTCTCATTGTGAAATTTTACACTTTTCATGATCATAACAACACGTGGCAATAAATCCAAGCCAAGCCCTGAACCCAAAACATTCAACCATAAAATTCATCAACAATCATAGAGGGTCAAAGTACCCAAATAGTGAGGCTTCTGGTCCCAAAATACTGTAATCTGAACGGTTTGTGGCACCTCAAACCCTGATATTTGGGCACCTGGACCTAAGTTGAATCAATTCCTAGATTGAATGCTGAAATCCCAAACCACATATGATCCCAACAGCCTATTCCTAGGCCCCAAAACCCCGAACACCAAACCCAATCCCTAAACCCTGAACCTTAATCCCTAAGCCCTCATGCCTAAACCCTAATCCCTAAACCCTAAACCCTAATCCTTAAACCCTAATCGCTAAACCCTAAAGCCTAATCCCCAGATAATGAACCATACAAGGCACCCCGAGCCTTCGAATCATGCAAGGCGTTCCACTGCGTGACCAGAGTCTCTGGAACTGGGGGCAGTCCTTCAAAAAAGGGGCCCTTCAAGGAGGTATTAGGGTTTAGGGTTTGGGGTTTCGGGTTCAGGGACTTAGGGGGGCAGTCCTTCAAAAAGACTCTCTAGAAGGATGGTTTAGGATTTGGGGATTAGGGTGTAGGCGTACATGGAGAGCCGTACAAGGAGAGCCCCTGCAGCTGTATAAGTTGGGTGAAAACTTGGGGTTATAATGATACGGATGAATACGGTTATTGATCCCGTAGACCATGGATCGTAATTATTGACTAAAAGGTATATCAACTGCAGATGTCTTAAGGTTTAAGCTTTCAGGGTCTACGTTTTAGGGGAAGCTCGCTGAAGCAATGATGCGGTTTGCAATCCGGCTGCCGGAGGAGAGATGACCAAGCCATGAACAGCCTTAGCAGCAGCATTTTCCTCGCCGAGGTAGCCCAAGAAGTTTCTGGTTCATCACACAGACGCCATAGCACTCAGTCCTTGGGTCACTGACGAGCCTCCAGCCAATCGCGTTTTTGCGCATGCCGCGCATCTCGCACTTCCGGCGAAGCATCAATAGTGAAGACAGATACGCCACTTCTTTTCTGGAACCCTAAACCCTATATAGTAGTTTCCATTTTCATTTCCATTATCCCTATATACCCCCCCTATATAACCCCTATTTAAGCCTTACTAACTGTGACATAGATCATCCCCGGGCTTCCTCGAAAAGTCTCCGTGCACGACACCGGTGCTTGATACTATTTGTACCTTAATGTTCGGCAAACCCCGACATGGAAGCTTGAGGGGTTTAGGGTTTGAGGAGTTTAAACTTGAGGTTAAACTTGAGGGGTTTAGGGCTCAGGGGCTTCGGAGTTCAGGGTTAAGGGTTTAGGGTATAGAGGGTGAGGATTTTAGGGTTTCCGGTTTAGGCGTTTAGGAGTTAGGGTCCCGAGCTTGAGGTTCCCTGTACTCGGGCAGGTCCTGGGACCTTGAAGAACATAGTTTATCATGGCCCTATAGGGAGGATATGGGGGGGATATGGGGGGTGTATGGGTCGTAAAAATGGAAAAAGAAAAAAGTAGCATTTCTGCTGAAATTCAGTGTCTTGCATAATCCGTCCCTGGGCTCTAGCTAGCTGTTCGTTTACAAGGACGACGAGCCCCGAATCCTGAACCCTAAAGCCCTGCACCCTAAACCCTGAACCCTAAGCCCTAAATCCAAAGCCCTGAACCCTAAACACACCATACCTGCAACTGGGCTTCCATGGTTTTTTCAGCAATGGGGGATCCTCAGCTTTTGGGTTTAGGTATGAAGACTTTGAAAAGAATCTTTCAGCTGGGGAGCTACCAGGTGGGTGCACTTATAGTAGGCTTACGTGTTTAGGGTTTAGGAGGCTTCTCTGCTGGGAGAGAATGGAAGGATTTTAAAGGCCATGATAGCCTTAAAATGCCTTGGACGTTCCGCCCAGTCCCTCTATAGATGCTCCGGAAGACTCGCGCGGCAGTTTAGCGAAACGAATGTGGGGCTTTTACGTAGAATCATAAGGTGATAAGTCTTCTTACTAGGAGGGCGCAGTAGTATAGGAGGTGTGGTTCGGAGAGCCCATATCTACACCTCTACATTCCCAACAAAAGTTATCCCCAAGCCTGTTGAACAGCCTTGCAAACGGGTAGGTAGAACAAGAACGAAACCCAAAACCCGAAGCCCTAAATAGGATTCCCATACCAAAAATCTCAGGAAAAAAGAAAGCTTACCTTTTGTCACGCAGGATTGCATGGCATCAGCTGCACTACCTGGTGTAGTCCTTACTCCTGCTTGGATACGCATGCGGGAATTGATGAGGGACCATTGCAGGCAGTCTTCTGGGGGCAATCATATGAGCTATAATCTAAACTCCTAGTATCCTCCTTAAGAAGCCTTATGACAATCCCCTATAGATCCCCTGAATCCCCTGGATAGCCCCTAAGGAGTTCAGACTACAGCTCATATTACAGGACTACTGCAGTGATCCGTTTCCCATTCTCAACTAAGTGATCATGGGGCTTTAGGGCCAAATGCTACAGTGTTAATGGTAATCCCTAAGCCCTAAACCGTAAAACGTGTGAATACATGCCGCCAGCCTGTCCCCACAGAACCCCGAACAGACAAAAAGATATCGTAGTTTGCCAAAATGGAGGGAACCCCCAATGTAGACCCCCAAAAATACGATAATCCTTATTGCTGGGACCCCCAAAAACCCTAAACCCTAAACCCTAAACCCCTACACCCTAAACCCTACTGGTACCCCTAATTTGGGGAAACTCCCATATCGGCAATTCGATGAACTCAGAAATAGGAGGTTCCTGAGAAGTTTCTTTCGAGTACCTTAACCAAATTCTCATATACCTGGACCCCTAAAGTATGTAGAATTATAGCCTTTTTGGCTGTTTTTAAAAGGTTTAGGGCTATTATTTTACATACTTTTGGTGTTTAGGTATCAGCTAGACTACCCTCCTGCAACAACAGGGCCTTCGCTTATCCCAACCCCATGATAGTTCTAGATCCTTATTCCAGGGGTTGGGGTAGCCGCTAAACCTGAAACCCTAAATCCTAAATCCTAAATCCTAAACCTTAAGCCCTTCAAAAAAAATCCCATTGCTATCCTGTCCCCAAGGCTCAAAAGAGCCCAAAAGCCTTGTATAGTATGGTCTTTGGGCCCAAAAGCCTAATATTATGAGTCCTTAGAGCCTTAGGGTGTGTGTGTGTTTGCTTTAGCTGCTGCCGATGAGCACTACAAACAGCAACCTCGATTTGCCTGAATAATTAGGTCCCTTTGAAGGGGTATATAGGGATATATAGTGATATATAGGGATATATACGATTTAGGGTTTAGGGTTTAAGGGTTTAGGCTCAAGGGTTGTGGGTTCAGCGCTTAGGGTTTAGGGTTTCAGGATTTAGGGTTCAGGGTGTAGGGTTTAGGGTTCAAGGCTTAGGGTTCAAGGGTTTAGGGCTCATGGTTTAGGGTTTAGGGTCTAAGGCTCAGGGTTTAGGGTTCAGGGTTTACAATTCAGGGTTCAGGGCTTGGGGTTTCTTTGGGAACCCTTCCGAGCCCAGAAGGAATCCTAAGTATATATACATATATACATACTGTTGATGGAGGAAATCTTGCACCACCTTAGGCCCCTAAAGTCCTAGGAATTACAGTAGTTTAGGACCCCTAGGTGGTGCAAGATATCCATCAACAGTATGTATACATCGCACAAAGTAGGCATGGCCTTTGCCGCCCCTCTTGAAGGTTTCGAAGCTGTTGTGGAAGACCTGCCGCTACAATAGAGTGAATTTGTTCATGGAAAGATTCCTGCAGGAACTAGCAGGAGAAAGTGGTATAGTTTGGTCTGCTAAGGTCGGCCAGAAGAATTTGAATTTCCATCTGCAAGAAGGAATAGGGGGGTGGGAGAGGGAGTGGACAGTGGTAGAAAAAGGCTACGTGCAGTTCTGGGTATACAATAATGTGCTGGGCGGGTGGGGATGAAACTATGGCCAGTCTCTACTTTCCAGGCGCCCTAGATGTTGAGCCTAAACCCTAAACCCTGGTTAGGGAGTTAGAGGTTTAGGAACTAGGGTCTAGGGTTAGGACTTCTAGGGAGAGATGTTACTGGAACAGGAACACACCTCTGAAAATGAGCGTAGCTGTGGGGCCAGATAAGGCGCCAATTTAGAGCAGTCCTGGCAGTGCTCCAGGATTCAACAAACCCCACCA
>CAJNIZ010006752.1:0-17174 GCA_905231905.1 Symbiodinium pilosum | reverse complement strand
TTTTTTTTTTTTTTTTTTTCTCAGCTTCGGGGCTTCTGCTTGGGGCTCGCATTTGGGATGGGTGGACAGGTGGTGGCTCAATAATCGTGCAAGGAGCTGCAGCTGGTTAAGCTGCTACACTAAGATATTCAATAAAAACAGCTGTCTGGCTTTAAAAAATGTAGGCGGCGCGTAACTGGGAATCCAGGCAACCGCACTACATCCTTGTCCCTAGCCAAATGAAACCTCTGAATCCATCATCCCCGTCTAGAGTTTCGGCTGATATGGCACTACATAGCCCAGCCTCTACATCCCGCTACACAAGACACACATACACGTTGAAGGGACCACCGCCTTGACAAGACGTTCCACTGAACGCAAAATGGGCACGACTGAACTTTGTGCCCCGAGGCACTTTGGTCCGTAAGCGTTTATGGTTTAGGGTCTACACCATTGAAAAGTTGGACTCGCAACGTTCGGGAGCAGATGCATACGCTATTCAGTGCCTAGCGCCATAAAAACAGGGGACTCACAGCTTTGAGGAGCAGAAGCATACGCCATTAACTTACTGGTTCTTAGTAGGGAATATGGAATATCTTATGTAAGGATCCCATTTCTTCTTCCCTACTAATTAAACCTAAACCGAAAACCCAAAAGCCTCAACCCCATAACCTAAGCACTGTATTCCCTTATTCCCTTCTAAGAACAGGTAAGATGAACCCTAAACACCCTAAACCCTAAACCATAAAACCTAAACCCTAAACCCTAAACCCTGAACCTTGGGACTTCAAAGTCTGCAACCCAGGCACAGCGTGCGAATGGTTGAGATGCCATTAGAGGTGAGGCCACCGCCCAAGAATAGCTGCTGAAGCGACCTTTTCTTACTGGTGATTAGTGGCCTAAACCCTAAACCCGTAAGGGAATATATACAATATTCCGTCATATTCCCTACTAAGAACCAGTGAGTTTCTGGGTATAGGGCTTATGGCTTCAACGCGCGAATCGCGCGGCAGGCATGGCAATAAGTAGTAGTTTTGGGGGTTTAGGGGTTTAGGGTTGTCCGGGATGAGGGTTTAAGGGGCCAGGCGTTTTGGGGTTTTGGGGTTTCGGGTTCTCTGAGTTGAGGGGTTAGGATATTAGAGGGCCTGTGAGCCCCTGATCTTGCACGTACGTGGGAGATGTGCAGTCCACTCATCCAGTCGCACCGCCGTCCGTCCATCCATCGATGATGCTGACGGGACGTTTAGGGTTTGGCAACCTTTGCGGGCTTGGCGTGGATTGGGGTTTGGGGCGCTTAGCGTTTGAGGCACAAGATTTGAGGTCCGGGTTCTGTAAAACGGAACAAAGACATGTGCTTGGTTCGGCATTCAATGAGTGTAGTTTCTACAAACAAAAGGGACCCCAGTAATTACAGCCAACCAATACAGGGACTATAATTTTGGTATACCCTAATCTGGGCTTAGATCAGCAACGTGCCCAAAAAGCCCACAGTCAACCTGACTTCATACCCAAACCTCGAAACCCCGAGCCCAGATGAGTTGAAGCTTGGTCTGAAACACTCTGAATGGGTTTAGGGCTTCCGGTTAAGGGTCTATAGGGTTTAGGGATTAGGGTTTATGGCTTCAGGTTAAGTATACTAAGGTATGGGGTTTAGGGTTTAGAGTTTTAGGGCTTCAGGTTGAAGGTCTATAGATTTAGGGCTGCAGGTTGAAGGTCTACAGGGTTTATAGGGTTCAGGGCTTCAGGTTGGGGGTTTTTATAGGGTTTAGGGCTATAAGGGGCAGGTTCAGGGTCTGTAGGGCGGATAGGGTCTAGGATTCAGCCAATTCCTCACCCACCCAACACTTCAGACTGGATAACCCGGCAAGTTTGGTGAGCCCAACCCCTGTAACGACGACACTATGATGGTCATATGATAGTTGCAGTGCCCAATTTTGGAGGCTGGAGTACCCTTATTTCTGAAACAAAATATGTGGGTGGTTGTCAAAATTATGGTCCCTTTTTTGGGGTACCCTAAATATTAGGTGCCGTATTATAATAGGGACCCCAAAAAGGGACCATATTTTTGACAACCACCCATATCCCTAAACCCTAAACCCTAAACCCTAAACCAAAATATGTATTTTTCATATCTTCGTGAGAACGCTTGCGGCTTGGAAAGGGCGCGGGATGCCAGAGCTCTACTTAACCATCCCCTCCCTCTAGGGTTTAGGGTTTAGGGTTTAGGGTCTAGGGTTTAGGGTTTAGGGGTTTAGGGTTTAGGGTTTAGGGTCTAGGGTCTAGGGTTTAGGGTTTAGGGTCCTAATACTAACCGCCCCCCACCCCCCTAATATTAGATATTCCCCGTTGTGGTGTATTATAGTATTTTGGGAAAATTAAACATTAGGGGGGTGGGGGGTGTCTAATATAAAGAAGATGGGATTAAATGAGCGGCGGAAGAACTCGTAAGGTCGCTCAAGGTTTGCTGCTTTGAAAAGAGGCTCGAAAAGTTCATCGTACGTTGAAGTTGATAGTGCTAGTTTAGGGTTTAGGGTTCGACAGAGCAAATTTCATGTGGAAAAGACCGCTGCCTGCCTGCCTTCACATGAGAGCAATACAACTCCCCACTTCAGCACCCAACCCGAAGCCCCAAGCCCAAACCCTCAAGTCAAGCGGATCAAAATGTGGGATGAAGACAAGTTCCTATTGTAGACTCCATTTCGGTTTTTTTTTTCCGATATTCTACCTTCCCTTACCTTACCTTTTGAGCCCTCTGATCCTAAATTCCAATCCTGAACCCCAAACCCTGAACCGCAGCACGTTCCTAGAGCTGGTCGAGCTACCGACTTCCACGTAGCATGGACAGAACCTTCGGGTTTAGGATTTAGGGTCCCCAAATTCTGCAAAGTCCTCATGTCACCCCCTAGCGGTTTAGGGTTTAGGGTTTAGGGGGTCTGTGGTTCTAGGGTCGTACCTCTAACGTTCTAGTCCTAGGATCATTTCTTTAGGGCCCTAAACCCTAAACATATTGAGACCGCACGACCTTGGGAGTACAACCTAGGAACCCCTGACGAACACTTACAACAGGGCTTGGAGGTATACTATGCTATAGTCTCTAAACTCAAAGTATCCCCCTTCATAACCCCAGTATAATCCCTTACATAACCCTCCTGTATGGAGCTTAATCTAAACTATGCCTGAATTGATATACGCCAGGGAAGGGTTCTTACAAATATTCAGCCTTCTACGTGAGGATACGGATCCCAACGGCCCTAAGCCATAGGTGAAGGCTAGCCTTAGCCTCCACCCGACTGGGCAAAAACAAAATTAGGGTCCTAGGGCTTCAGCGTCTAGAGTTCAGCCCTTAATCCTATACCCTAGGACCCTGAACCCTAACCCTAAACCTTAACTCTGTCTTTGTCTTCCTAGTAATGCTGGAGACGTCACTTCAAACGAATCCTGAAGCTGCAGAAGGGCACTAGGCAGACTACTTGGACAAGAGCGCTCTTGGGGGGTTTCCATGTTAGGTGCGGGGAGGGTTTGGGGTTGAGGGTTTAGGGTCGGGGGGTTGAGGTGGTTGGCTATATTATGTGAGAACTGCCTACTTCGAGCCCTAAACCCTAAACCCTAAACCCAAAGCCTTAGGGTAGGTACAGCCAATGTCCACATCAAGGCCATGTGTCCGTGAGGATGTTCGTGTCGTTCACCCCTCTGGGGTAGTCCACCTCAATGCTCTCAACACACCAAACGAAAACAGCACATAGCAACACAACCAATGCTAACAGCTCGGCAAATCAAAAGGAAGCCCATGTTCGTCAACTGCATGGGTATTTGCGGTTCCATTTCATGTGAAGAAAAAGAGCATTGATCCACAACTTTGACACGCGGTGGGTAAACTCTTATCGGGAGGGGAGGGAGATTCAACTGTAGTACTGTGTAGCCAACCTTAAAGCCTGAATCCTGCCATGTTGTGTCAGCATACCTCGGTTTGTGTATAGAAGGTACTAGCCTTTCTGAACTTTCTCACTAGATGCTAGATCCTAAGCTCTTTTGAGCCCCCGAATCCCCACTCCTAAATCCCAAACTTTAGACCCTAAATCCTAAACCCGATGTCCCAAATGAAAAGCCTAATTCATAAACCCTGATTCCTTCAATCCACGGTGGAGCTCGCGGCTGGCGCAGTGGCCCTGGATTCGCTGGATCGGCCACGTGGGTCCTGTGACTTGCAGGTTTTTCAGCCAGAATGAATCCTCTGCTCACAGTCGTTGTGCAGGCCGTAGCTAAATGACGAGGAGGATGATTCCATCGAGCGTTGTCTATCTGGACCTCGTAATACGCCTACGGAACATGGTCTATAGTCTAGACACCAGACAGCCCATGGATGAACAGCCCTAGTTGAGGGCTTGATGCTTAAGAGGCGAAACCTGGTTTGCAATGCCGCAAAGGCTGCAATGTAGATCACCTGTGACATCGTCTATAGTAACAGTGGTAATCACATAAATATCATAGAACTAGTAATAGTAATAGAATAGATACTTGTAATAGATAGTAATAGCCATAATAAGTATGGACTTGTTGCAATCGAGATGCAACATCCCATGCTTCCTCCGCTGCTGTTGTGTAGGACTTAGGGTTTAGAGAACAGGCTTAGTGTCCCCAAAAAGCCAGGGCGCATAACTTCGTGAAAGTTGCAGGCGAGAGGCATCATTCCATGAAGAGTCCTAGGTTGCTCTCGCTGTGTAAAGTCCCCCTTAAGTAGATAGAATATGGGGTACACGGGGATCTTATTCTAATATACCAGAAGTCATATTCTATCTACTTAAGAGGGGCTATGGGGTATGTGGGGATCTTAAGATAGCAGAACCGAAGCCATATTCTATCTACTTAAGAAGGACTACATCCCGTAGACCTCCCCAAGTACACACACCATAGCACCCTTTATATACCCATCCCCAGGACTCCTATTTACCTAAATAGTTGGCTTTTACGGGTGAGAAACGTATACTTACTAAGTCCCCATGACCCTACAAGTAACAGACTTCGCAAACAACTTCAGCTGAGCCCTAAACTAAACCTTTAACCCAATCACTTCAAAGAGGCATTTAGAGAAAATGCCTCTACATACTGAGTTAGGGGTTAAG
This sequence comes from Symbiodinium pilosum, assembly GCA_905231905.1. NCBI lineage: Eukaryota > Dinophyceae > Suessiales > Symbiodiniaceae > Symbiodinium > Symbiodinium pilosum. Next base: position 12,075 of record CAJNIZ010006752.1, on the reverse strand, counting down.
GTCTGGGACGTTGTTATGCCTCTATTTACAGGTATACCGGAAAATGGAAACTACTTTTCAGGATTTAGGGTTAGGGTTTAGGGTTTCTGGGAATGCTTGAGGTTTGAGTGTTTTCTCAACACTCCGGGCCTTTTGGAACGAGGGCTTGGCTATCAATGCAATGACGACCATGTTTTTATGGCATTGGGAACCTCAAACCCTAGACCCAAACGCCAAATACCTTAGGAAGATCCCCCCTTCCTGTAATAGTGGTATAATAAGAATATAAGAGGACCCGAATATAATCATCATTATCCCTTGTGGTCACTATTACAGGGTAGGGGTCCCTAACAAATATCTTTCTGGTGGTTAGGGGGGAATGAGGACTGGATCCCTGTGGTAGTCCCGATGAAATCCCCACTATGCAGCCAGAAACCCATATGAGCTATAGTCTCAACTCCTAGCATCCCCCTTTATTCCCCTATAGTAGTCCCCTTTATAACCCGCTTTAAGGAGTTTAGACCCTAAACCCTAAACCCTCCATCATATGATCCCCCAAAATAACCTGCCATTTTAAGGAGTTTAGGCTATAGCTTAATTGGAGTGCCCTAAACCCTAAAACCTAAACCCTAAGCCGTGAACCCTAAACCGCTTCAGTCCGACCAACAGCAAACAAAAGCCAAGTAGCCATCTCTTCTACCTGGCCGGAGGACGAGGCGCCATCAGGGCCTAAGGCAGTGGTTGAGGGTTTAGGGTTTAGGGCTTAGGGTTTAGGGTTCAGGGCTTAGGGTTTCCTTTGGTTAGCTGGGAAGCAAGGAATGGATGAGAAAACGGAAAACACTACAGTGGCGTTGGGAATGGGGTTATATAAGGTTTAGAGTTTAGGAATGGAAAAGAAAATGGGAATGTAATGGGTTATAGACGGACTACTACAACGATCCATTCCTAGCTAACCAAACGCCAGGCTAGAGATAGAGGCCGCCCGGCTTAGAGTTTGGACTTTAGTCTTGTAGTCCCTTGATAACAAAGTATATTGTTGAGTTTTTTGGTATGAACCAGAGGAACCCCAACAGTTGTAAGGCCTTTAAGTTCTGAGGGTCTCATCCGTGCTCAAGATAGCGTTATACCCTGAACCTTAGGACCTCATTTTAGACCCTAAACTCTATACCCTAAACCCCCGTAATTTCGGCCCAGGGTCTGCAATCCGACGCTGACGTGTTTTCCTGGGTGAACGAACAAACCAAAGAAAGCTGTTAGCCTTTGCTGAAAACAAAATCGTAATAAAACTGCTAGTGCTGCAATCGTAGTACGGATAATCAGAAAAATAGTACCCCTAATCATAATCCCTAGGGCTCCAGTTACCTAAATACTGGGTTCTGGGTTCCATATACCCTATATACTTACATGGCCCAGTAGCCTATTATGTAGGTAGCTGGGAGCCCTAGGGAATGAGAGTAGTAAAGGGCTTAGGGGTTTTATGGCGTTTGTACAGACCCGGGCTTTCCGGGCTTTAGCGCAGCAAGGGCTGAGAACTTAGGGGTGGAGAGCTTCAGGGATTTGAGGTTTAGGTTTTTAGGGTTTAGGGTTTACAGTCTCCCTTAAGTAGATAGTATGGGGTTAAAGGTTTGGGGTTTAGGATAGAATATGGGGTGCACGGGGGCCTTATTATGACATTGCGCAAGGAGCCCTTGGAACACAACATGCTAATTAGAGTCCTTTGAAACCAATAAGGGAAAATTTGGGGTTTAGGGTTTAGGGAACATTTCGAAGGCCAGCCCAGTAACAAACACCACATCCACCTCCACAATGAACGAACGAGCAACCAAGCTCTCTAGCCAACTAACAGCCCAACAATTGTGGTACTAGTATTGTTAAAACTGGAGTGTTGAGGGGTCGCCAATGCAATTTCGTGGGAAAAGCATTCTTGCCAACGGGCACCGTAAATCCTGAGGCCTGACTGAACCAAACCACTGCTCTGAGCCATAGTTATTAAATCCAGAGACTTACATCAAACTCTATAAATCCTAGACCCCAAGCCTGAATCCCCAAACCCTTTAACCCTAAAACCCTATAAATCCAACACCCTATAACCGTAAACCCTATAACCATTATGTTTGGGCACCTTGACTTGGTGAAGTCAAGCTTCCCACTCGGCAGACGTTACAGGCACATCGCCGCTGGAGGGGTGTTCCGTGTTGTACCTCACCACGTGGTTTAGGGTTTAGGTTTGTTTCATGGGACCTTTTCTCCACTATCCAGGTGAGGGTTTAGGGTTTAGGCTTTAGGGCTTTGGGAACCGAATATACCTCACGAGGTCAGCTAGCATTCTTAGGTTGGTCTAATGTCAATGAACAAGATTCGAAATACAAATCTGAGCAAACCCTATGGCTTACTCTATATCCAGAAAATGGTTAAGTTAGTTCAAGCTAGTTAAAAGCAACTCGGTAGTCCGTAGCGTCTTAGGGTTTGGCTGAGGGCTTTGCAATCAGGGTGCGGCTTAGACTAGAGTTCCTGTGAACTTCGGTACTAAGTACAGTGCGTCTTCAGGTAAAGGCTTTGCAGTTACTCAAGACTTGAGTCCTTCGAAGCAAAATACGCTGACCATTATGTAGCCCAACCTGGCAATGATGTTACTCGCGACCACTGCGTGGGCCCGTCACCCCACTCCATTTGCGAAAATCTGGACCCTATACCCTACACTCCAATACCCTAAACCCTACAACCCTCAACCCTATACCCTAAACACTACTGAAAACAGAGCTCTACTTCAGCCAAAGCACGCGCCCAGCTGAAGGAGACACTCGCCCAGAACAGTTCCCCAGCAACTTCCTGAGGAGTGTTTGGCATCCGTCGCGATGGAGAGGTCACAGAACATCTGGATGGATTGCTGCCACCAGCCTGGAAGGTTTAGGGTGTAGGGTTTAGGGTCTGGAGTTTAGGAGTTAAGGGTTTAGGATTTGCGGTTTAGGGTTTGGGGTTTAGGGTTTGGGGTTTAGGGTTGGAAGGTTTAGTTGAGGGTTGGGGCTTTCGCTGTTTTTGAGACATGGACTGAGGCCGGAGCATCTGACAAAGCATCTTCATCATGCTACAAGCTGAACGAGAAGCAAGCATTAAAGGAAGGTTGACATGCACTAAGCATCTGAGGGCCCTATCAACCCAGGCATCGGGAACAACTTCAAAGTGGACACTGCGTGACAGCTCCTCGGTTATGTGGGATCGGTGTCAACAGAAATCGACTTGCCTTCATTTAGGATTAGCATGTAGGGTTCCGTCTCTGCTGGTGGTGGCAGTGGCTGTGGCGGCGGGTGGCGAGTGGCGGTGGCGGCGAGTGTCGGTGGTGGCGGCACGGGTGGCGCCAGTAGTGGTGGGGGCGGTGCCGGTGGTGCTAAACGCGACCCTCCAGCTTCCCGAGGAGCCTCGTCGTAAGATCTCTTCTGGCCCACCAGAGCAAATTAGTTCACGCAGCTCAAAGACAAAATCTTCACCTCAGGATTACGGTTTGAGGTTTTGGGGTTGTACGGGGAAGCAGGCATACAGGCCGTTTGTTGGGGGCGAGAAATCAGAAGGAGCTATACGGACAAGTACAATACAAGGAAATCTTTACCATAAGTATGTAAAGGAAGACATCAAAGGGCTCCAAAGGTGGGATGAAGGAAGTTATAGGAAATAAAGCCCAATATAGCACAGTACTGGGGGTTGCACTTCAACCCGAAGCCTTAACCCTAAGCCCGAAGCCATAAAGCCTTAAACAAAGGGGCAGGTCGAGGATGGCTGAGGTTTCAGGATTTGCGCGCAGCTTGCTTCTAAATTCCCTAGCGCTGCGTACAAGAGGGGAGAAGTGATGGTTTATTAGAAGAACTATTGGAGTGTTGGGAGACTACACTTGGATCCGCAGTATCTGCCCAAAAACTGAATCCATCTCAAGGAAGTTTCTTTACCCCCTCGCCCTACACAAAGGCTTTCCTTATGTAGAAATACAGTGGATGGGCGAAAGCCTGCCTGACCCAATGTACCCAAACTTGGGGAATTATGGGTAGTGCAATACACTCAGGGTTACTCAGGATTGTGTCCATTAACAGAACCTTGGAAGCCCTTAGAGCCCCTTGAAACATTAGGTATATAGGGTCCTTCAAAGGGAACATAGTTAAGGACACAAGGCCCAAACCTTAGAAGAGAAAATATTGAAGTACCCCAAGGGCCAAGCCAGGAACTAATGGCAGCCGGGCACTCTTCTGACATCTTGCCAGGCAAAACTCCGCGCAAAGGAACTCCTCAGGCACTTTGGGGTGGTAGGGTTTAGGGTTTCTATTTCTGGGGTACCTAGGCTAGGGTTGCACTTGTAGTATGTACTTAGGGTCAAAGGGCTTCCCATATACCTAACTACTTCGGGGCCCAAATTCAGACTCTGAACCCTGAACCATTTATAGCTACATGAACCCTTTGGGACATACGGCCGACGTGATCCATTACCCCAGCGACTGCCAGCTCCGTTTAGCGGGCGGGACTTCATCCTACTTCTTTGTGCTTCAGGCCCTAAACCTACACTCCTCAACCCCTAAACCCTGAACCCTAAACATTAAACCTTAAGCCCTAAGCCCTAAAAACTTAAACCCTAAGCCTTAAACTCTAAACCCTAGCGTGATCACTCCGGAGACCTTTGGGTCTGTGCAAAGCACAGACGCCGGACCTCATCATCTTCTGCTACATAGATGTGTCGGTGTCGCGGAACTCTTGGATCATAGAGGAATGTGCTACAACTTGGGGGTATATCAAAGGGACCCCTGCTAGAGCATAGACTCCCTTAATTTGCAAGCTGCGCTGGCCGGCTTAAGATATCCAGATGAGGACGTCTGGAGGCGCCCCACATGCTAACCCTGAATCATACAGAGCCCCTCACACCCAGCGAGGAGACGCCCGAAGCACACAAAGAAATCTTCCCAAGGGTCCAAATCTCCAATGTACCTGCGTTGCCCCCAAAACTGGACCTGCTGCGACTCCAGGGTTCTTAGACCCTAAACCCTAAGGTACTTGGAGCCGTCCTGAAAGGTCAAGTGCGCGAAGCGGAAGGTATCCTGGCCGTCCTCGCAGCCGGAATTCTTCCATTGTGGCAAGCTCACAATGGGGACTGGATTTTATATCGGTCACCGGGGCTCCCGAGTTATGGTTTACATTCTTTGGGCTTCACATGTCTAGGGCTTAAGACAGGACCTACGATTTAGCACTCTCTGAAAGTTATTGTTTCTTGCTTGGCTGTTGCTAGGCAAAACACGGATTCAACATCTCGATTCCGGGCTACCTTGTCCACGGGCCATCAACTTAACTGGCAAAGTCTATGAGATGAAGGCACACTGGGAACTGTCGTCTCCTTAGACCTAGACCTACAATAAACAAGATTTTTAATATTTCCCTTGGGTTATACTATAATAGAAATTAAAAATATTTCCTAAGGACAGTACAGGGAAGCCTAGAGAAAGGCTTGGGTGCATCTCCAAGGCACTTGGCACGGTTTCTTGTTTCGAGGCTTCGTGACATGGTCTGGCCGATATACCCATCTAAGCTTTTCTGCCCTAAACCTCATCTGCGGCGTCCTCTGAAAACCACGTCAACGCTGGCAGCTGGCCCTTCCTTGGGCAAAATGATGGAGTATACCAGGGACTTTCTGTCTGTCAATGCAGGCCGGTTTGTTCCAGCCATGTTACATAGTCAGTGTACTGTTCCTTGTTCCAGACAGGGAAGTGCTTGATTTCCCTTGCGCCCACCTTTTGGTGCCTGTTTCTGCATAATAAGGAATCTAGCACAGCACCGCTGAAATCATGTGCTCCTGGAAGCTTGGGCAACCCAAGCCCTAAACCCTGGCCCTAGGGATCCAAATAGCCCAATGTAGGTAATATTTGTGGACTTTAAGGTCAAATGTAAATATGATTTGGATCCTATTAGGGTAAACCCTAATTGCCAACGTGCCCGTGGTATGAGTCGTGGTTCTCCGGCTGCGAAGGACCACATTTGCGGAAACAGCGGAATTCGTAGCGCCCATGTTACTTAGCCCCACTTCTTCCAACCCAAGCTAGCCATGTCCCAAAGCTGTTTAGGGTTTGGGGTTTGGGTAAACCAAGTCAGGCAGCCCTCACAACCCACATCCTGCCACATCTAACAGCGTTTTCATATGACTCCGCCTTACAGAACAAAAGAAATTTGGCCAAACCCAATCCTGACACCCAACCTACTAAATCACGACTTTTAGTATAGCCATATGACAATTCGAGTAAATAGAGGATCCTGTTTTTCAGGGTTGGGTTTGCCAAATTTCCTAGACCCCAACAAGACCAAGCTTCATGCCATGTGTCATGTTGCTTTCCGCTTAATTCTCTTCCTTGCAAGGTTCGGGAAACCAGACGAACCTGGACTGTAATCCCTGTATATCCTTAAGAGGTCCCTCTTCTTACAGGCGTTGTGACTATCGTACCACTCTCCCAATACCACCCGACCTTGATACTACCCCCGTCAATTCCTCTTACTGACAGACAGCTTTCTTTAGAACTGGGTTATAACAACCCTGAACCTTTAAGTACCACCTATACTACCAAGCCCAAAGGTCTTAATGACATCTTCCACGGCCGTCCATTCTGTGACTCCGAAGTCGGCAAGGCAGCAGGACCGGATGGCCTGCCAAACAGGGCTGTTGTTCTACGTACTTTTGCATCTCAACTGAAACCGTGGCTATGCTACAAGGTTCATAAACCCGTGCTTACCAAGGTAATAACTCTATGCTACCAAGTCAGTAACTGAGACCGTAGCCGCCATGGATTTAGCCTTTTGCGTGTCGTGGTGTCCCTCTTTTCAGAGAAGCCATTCTTGCATGAGTTAGAACGGGCAATCTCAACAGAAGTGGCAATGGCTACCACAAGCAAAGGCATGAATACAGCCCAAAGATTGCGGACTGGATCAGACAGGCACATCTCTTTGTGATCTGTTGGCAGCCTTGTGCAGCTTTCCACGTATTGCTTTTGTCGCCTGTCGCACTTCCCGTGCGAGGATGGGCTTTTAGACCTTGGAAGCCCAGTAATTAATCTACCATATTTTGGGTTCTAATCAAGACTTATAGTGTCTAGCAAACCATCCTTGCATGATTTAACCCTGACCTGGGAACACCCTGCCTCTTGATATTACACAGGGACCTACTTACATATTGGGGCTACATTTACTTTCAGGGTGTGGGACGAATCAAAGGGATGGCCAGGGCTTGGAGTGTTTGCCCCTGCCTCCGGGCAGTGGTTTCAACACTGGGGGGAGAAGATACTATGCTGAACGATACCATACGCTACGAAATGTGTAAATATATATATAATGTGTATACGGTACGAAGCTACACTATAGGATGCCATGCTACGCTGTACAAGACTTTACTATACTATGTCTACAGTTTTCTTCTATTCTATACTATAACGCTCCATGATTTCTGCGCCATCTATACTGAACTTGATTATCATCTCTGTTGAACATATACGCACACATACGTAGGTATATATGTATATGCCTGCTCAGAAATATGTACATGTACAGGTACATATATACATACATATATGTACAGGAAGCGGTATGCTTTGAATGAGACCTGGCCGGACCGCTACCGCAAGTAACGGCAACCAGAACAGGACAATTGAGCATGGGATAATTTAGGAGGACCCCCCCACCCTGCAACAGTGCTGCACAGGAATATACTAGGACCCTCATATAACCCTTCTTGTCTCTTATACTTACCATTACTGGGTGGAGGTCCTCATAAGGTACAACAAAAGGATTTTGGCTTTAGGGTGCGAAGCTATTTAGGTCTATCTAGCTGACAACTATCAGTCACATCCACAACAACCTTGCTATCAGGGAGTTTTCCTTTGTACCCTTAGAGTTTGTACCCTTGGGTTTGGGTCCCGAAGCCATGGAATATGGCCTTAATAAGGGTATTTGCAACCCAAACCTAGGGTTACAAACACTAAGGGTGCAAACTGAAAGGCTTTGATGCTAGTAGGTGTCTCTATATGAGGTGAGGCAGGCTTCCTTCTGTTGACATTGCTTTCTTGCTGTGGTGATAGCCATGAAGTACCAGATGGCGGCCCTTGTAGTTGAGGTAGCAGCTAACCGCAGCTGTAGCCAGCTTTCTAGCGGAACAGAAAAGGCAGCACCATGAACATTTTTCAAAATGTGGGGACCTCAACAAAGACCCCAATATACTATAATCCTTTTTATTGAGACCCCCAAAATGGTACCAATACTTTTAGGAAACCCTACATAACCCCTATAAACCCTTTAAAGGTACCCCTCATTTAGGAAAACCCAAGGTACATCCTCCAGCCTTCTCGATCAGTGGCCGCCGGAAATCCCGGATGCCCCTCCCTGGCAGAGACGGGAAGTCATTTCACACTTTAGGATCTAGGGCTTAGGATTTAAGATTGAAGGTTTAGGATTTTAGATTGCAGGTTTAGGATTTAGGGTTGAGGATTTAAGATTCAGGGCACCTTCACGCCTGTTCCACGAAATACTCCGAGGGACATGTCGCCGGCATGTAAGTTCTCGTACTGAAGCTGACGCTTTGGGAGATACTTGCAGTATTTCCATCAAAAAAGGACAAATTTCGCGCCGAGTCCACAGCCTGAAACAACAAACAACAGAACTGTCTCACGCCAAGCGGAAAAACACAACCCCAAGGCTCGTTAGGAGTTTATTAGGGTTCAGGGCTTACACAAACTAGGGCCGCAACTTCACATTAGAATAAAATGCTTACGATTTAGAATGTTGGTCGCTAAGCCCTGCGCCTTTAGACCCCATACCCGTAAACCTACTTTAGTGGGTGGTGCCGGGGTTTTTGTTAAAGTTATAGTTATAGGGATACTAGTTTTGAGAGGTTCAAGTTCTGAAAATCCTCTTTTCACCGACCATGTTTAATCCCCATATGATCTCCATAACCATAGCGGCCTCATATTGAATCCAAAGCCCTTTCTGTGCTACTACTACGACAAATTTTCTATTATGCTCACGAGTACATGAGGTCATCATTCTTTCAGTATGACTCATGCCCTTATTTTTGTATACTCCCATATTGGTACAGTACTAATCGTTTTCCCCCTGGGAATGACCCACACCCCTCCAAAATACCTCCTTTTTGTACAATTTCTTTTTCCGAGGAAACTTTGATTGTAAGCGGGGGCGGGGGAGCGCATCGTTGGAGCAAAATGAACCTCGGTATACTCCTAAACCTTAAGCTGTTGTGAATACCCTAAACCCTAGAACCAAACCCAAAACCCTAAACCCTGAACCCAACAACCCAAAACCCTAAACCCTGATCAGAACAGACAGGCCTCGGCCCTGGGAATGAGCCTCGAAAGCTAGACCTCAGCTCGCAAGAAAGTCTTCTGAAAAGAGCAAAAAATGTTGTCAGGAGTTTAGGTTGGTTGGTTGGTTGGTTACCCTTGGGGGGGTTCTAAGGGGTTAGGGAGTTTAGAGGTTTGGGGTTTGAGGAGTTAGGGCTTTAAAGAGGTTAGGGGTTCAGGGCTTGGCGTTTAGAGGTGTAGGTGCTTAGGGTTTGAGGCCCGGTTATGGCGCAGGGTACTCCAAAGAATTACAAACGAATACGACATGTGGATGAAAGTAAACCCTATCTATGGAGGGAAGAACCAGAGGAAACGGCCCAAACTCCGTGATTTCAGGTCGGAGGCTTCCCCTAAGCAAATATCATATACCTACATGTTCTGCATGAACAAGGGGGGTTTAGAAACCACCAAATTAGGACCCTATCAATGTCTGACTTTGACAATGGGGGTTGGGGTACCAAAATCCTCCCATCGTTCGCTGCGACCTTGCAGCTCTTGAGAATGGTTCGCAAACTCGAGGCGCGAAGACCGTCTGAGGTATTTGAGCAACCTCGGGAGTGAACTATCCACAAAACCTAAACGAGAATTTCTCTACCTGAACCCCCAAAGGTAGGCAACATGATAGCCCAAAGCTGCAACAATTGAAAACAGGTGTATTTTTTACATTTTTTGGGGGGCCCGGGACGTTATATTGGGGCTTCCAAAACAAGGTCCCTTTTGCGAGTGTCTCCAGAATGAGGGCTAAATGCACTGGGGTATAAACGGAGAGCGCCATGTTCGGAAGAATGTTCAGGTTCGATGCTTTCTGCATAATCCATGGCCGGGGACATGCATCTCAAGGATCCATGTAGTTTTGTTAGCGAGGGAATCTATGAAGTAGAACCCAACTTCTTAGTTTGCAGCTCCTCCCGACCCCATCTACCCTAAACCCTAAACCCTTAAAAGAGACCCTAAAGGTTCAAGTGTCCCAGTAGTGTATACCTTGGCACTAAATTGCTACATAAGAGCCTGTTGAGGCCCAACTTGCATCCCATTTAGGCGCTTGAACCCTTGAGTTTCTTAAGGTCATGTGGGCTATCATCTAGGCTCCTACTATCCCCGTTAATAACCCCTATAGTAGTCCCCTATATAATCCCCTATATAACCGCCTTTAAGGAGTTTAGAGTGTAGGACATGTGAAGCCAAGGTACTCGAGGTATTTTTCTTCTCCTGGGCAGCTGGTAGAGGGTCTGAACGTTTCAAAGTTGTGGGTTTGTATGAGGCTGCTTCAAAGTCCTCTTGCTCTCTGGGGCCCTAAATTTAAGTCCTAAACCCTAGGGGAAGACCCAGCAGCATGTTCATTCCATTACTCGTTGCCCTAGTCGCCCCAACGATTTGCAGACCATAACGATTTGCAGACCATACGCCGCTACTTGTCTACTTTGGGGTTTAGGGTTCCAAAATTCAGGGTCCCATTTGGGTACCCTAAATTTTAGGTGCCGGAATATACAATATAAACCCACAAGGGGCCCATAATTCTGAGAATTCTGAGCACAATCCACTTGGAATCCCTGCTATGGGAAAGCAATTTGCGGGCCCCAGCCCGGGACCTCTAAAGCTTCAAAAATCCCAAACCACAATTTGCGACATGATGTTTAGGGTTTAGAGTCCAGGGTTTCGGGTTTAGGGTTTATGTGGGCCACATCCCTCCTTATATTCTGACCCCACAGACCTCAACCCGCATCCCTATCATCTACACAAGCTCGCAAACAAAAGCACCTTCGCGTAGGGGGTTTCCATGCATGGGGGGCACTCTTGGGGGAGGGTACCTGCAGTAAGGACTATGGCACATAAGGGAATCTAGTGGGAACCCCGATTTATGGAAGCCCCTTAGCCCTGAACCCTAAAACTTTTTTTAACCCTAAACCAGCCTAAATCCTAAGCCCTATAAGCCCAAGACCCTAAACCCTAAACCCTGAACCCCAAACCCTAGTCTGAGCCCAAGGCGAGGTTGTGAAGCATGCCATCCAAGGCAAGTCCATAGACCCGGCCTACCCGGTGAAGCAAAGGGAACATGGGTTTAGAGTTCAGTGCTTAGAGTTTAGGGTTAAGAGTTCAGGGTTTAGAGTTCAGTGTTTAGAGTTTAGGGTTAAGAGTTCAGGGTTTAGAGCTTAGGGTTTAGAGTTTAGGGTTAAGAGTTCAGGGTTTAGAGCTTAGGGTTTCGAGTTTAGGGTCTGGAGTTTAGGGTTTAGAGTTTTAGATCTAGGGCTTTTATGCGAAGGAGCCGGGAAACTGCTACACATAGGGGTATTTGCAAGCTGCAGGATCTTCGGCAAAAGTACCCGCAACCCTGAAAACCCAAACCCTGTTTAGTATTTCGAGATAGTCTAAAGTATCCCGCTTCAGAACCCCTATACTACTGCCCTATAGAATCCCCTATGTAACCCCTTTCAGAAGGTTAGATCCCGAACCCATTTTTGCTGCAAGACCCTAAACCCTAAACCTTAAACCCTGAACCGTCAACCCTACACCCTATATTATATACCCCTCTTTATTCTGTAACCCCCTGTTAAGGAGTTTAAACTGTTAGCTCATTTTGGCGGCAAGGATGCAGCAGGGTGCCACCTTGGCCCAGGATCCCATGGGGTAGGGTCTTTTAGAGTTTTTAAGGTTTTTAGGGTTTAGGGTTTTTAGGGCTTAGGGTTTTTAGGATATGAGCCATCGGCAAAACTCTAGAATCAGCCCTTCCAGTGTT